>CM052897.1:121901663-121919671 GCA_028534135.1 Potos flavus | reverse complement strand
AGGAAATCGGAGGGGTGAAGAACCATGAGAGACTGTGAACTCAGAACAAGGGACTGAGGGTTTTGGAGGGGAGGGGGTGGGGGGATGGGCGAGTCTGGTGGTGGGTATTGAGGAGGGCACGTATTGCATGGAGCACTGGGTGTGGTACATAAACAATGAATCTTGTAACACTGAAAAAATAAAATAAAAGTATTTGGGGAAAAAAAAAAAAAAAGAACATCCAGCCAAGACCAAGTTCACCGATCAATGAGAACTGCTGAACTCCAGAGTTAGGGGAAAGCAACACATAGAATTCATGGCTTTTTTCCCATGCTCCTTTAGTCTTTCAAAGTTAAATTTTTTTAATTTTATTTTTTCCTTATTCTATGTTTTAAAATCTTTTCCTCTTTTAATGTTTTTTTTAACTATTTTGTCTTATCAATACCTTTTTAAAAATCTTTTTTAATTTTCATTGTTATAGTCATATTCTATCCCTTCGTTGTATTTAATCTTATTTTTTGTATACATATAGAGTTTTTTTCTTTAAAATTTTGGGATGCAATTTCTTCTAATAGATCAAAATATACCCTAAATCTAGTGCATGGTTTTGTTCTAGTCTCCAGCCTGATCACATTCTCTCCTCTTTTTTTTTCTTTTCTTTTTTTAACCAACTTCTTATCTTATCAATTCCTTTTTTAGAATCTTTTTTAATTTTCATCTTTATGGTCATATTCCATCCCTTCTTCATGCACATGCAGAAGAATGAAACTGGACCATTTCCTTACACCACACACAAAAATAGACTCGAAATGGATGAAAGACCTCAATGTGACACAGGAATGCACCAAAATCCTTGAGGAGAACACAGGCAACAACCTCCTCAACCTCAGCTGCAGCTTCTTCCTAGAAACAGCCCTAAAGGTAAGGGAAGCAAGGGCAAAAATGAACTATTGGGACTTCATCAAGATCCAAAGCTTTTGCACAGCAAAGGAAACAGTCAACAAAACCAAAAGACAACTGGCAGAATGGAAGAAGATATTTGCAAATGACAGATAAAGGGCTAGTATCCAAAATCTATAAAGAACTTATCAAACTCAACACCCAAAGAACAAAAAATCCAAACAAGAAATGGGCAGAAGACATGAACAGACATTTTTGCAAAGAAGACATCCAAATGGCCCACAGACACATGAAAAGATGCTCCACATCGCTGATCGTCAGGGAAATACGAATCGAAACCACAGTGAGATACCACCTCACACCAGTCAGAATGGCTAAAATTAACAAGTCAGGAAAGGACAAGTGTTGGCAAGGACATGGAGAAAAGGGAACCGTCCTACACTGTTGGTGGGAATGCAAGCTGGTGCAGCCACTCTGGAAAACAGTATGGAGTTTCCTCAAAAAATTGAAGATAGAGTTACCCTATGACCCAGCAATTGCACTACTGGGTATTTACCCTAAAGGTACAAATGTAGTGATCCGAAGGGGCACGTGCACCCGAATGTTTATAGCAGCAATGTCCACAATAGCCAAACTATGGAAAGAACCTGTTGAATCTGTTGATGTCCATCAACAGATGAATGGATAAAGAAGATGTGGTATATATATATACAATGGAATACTATGCAGCCATCAAAAACCCGAAATCTTGCCATTTGCAACGACATGGATGGAACTAGAGGGTATTATGCTAAGCGAAATAAGTCAATCAGAGAAAGACAATTATCACATGATCTCTGTGATATGAGGAATTTGAGAGGCAGGGTAGGGGGTCGTGGGGGGTGGGAGAGGGAAAAAATGAAACAAGATGGGATCGGGAGGGAGACAAACCATAAGAGACTCTTAATCTCACAAAACAAACTGAGGGTTGCTAGGGGGTTGGGGGGAGGGATAGGGTGGCTGGGTTATGGACATTGGGGAGGGTATGTGCTATGGTGAGTGCTGTGAAATGTGTAAGCCTGATGATTCACAGACATGTACCCCTGGGGCAAATGATACATTATATGTTAATTTAAAAAAAGTATAAAGAAGCTAGTGTAAGTTATTTTTCATAATACACATATGTAACCCAACCTGATGAAGACTTTATCTGTGTGATCAACATATAAATGAAAAGATTTTACACTAACTCTGCGTGGGAGGGGCATCTCTGTGCCCCCCACACACACGTTGATCCAGATGTTCCGTGGTCCAGACCTGGATGGAGCCTCCAGGCCACATTCACACCTAATGGGTGACGAGTAAGGCGGACGCAGAGGGCGACGGAAGGGCTGGTGACCTGACCCCCGTCCGTGAGAACTGGCTGGCCTGTGGACATCTGTGTAGGTGGCGGGGCCTGGGGGGGCACGGCGGTGTCTTCCACCCTTCACTGTGTGCAAACCCCCAGCCTGAGGCAGTCCGGCCCCCCCGGAGCTTCATACAAGAAGCTCTGGTCCGCTCGTGCTGGGCGGGCGCCCGGGCGTCAGGATTCAGACACTGTGCAGGAAAGCCTCTGCGTCACGGCCCGGCCCGAGCCAGGAACAGTCCCGGGGAGTTGGCTCGAGCCCCTGACCCAGCCCCCACCCCGCCTGAGCCTCCCCTGCGTGCTCACCTGTCACTTCCTTGTTTCCCTCCCCCTGTTTGCTCTAATGTCCTTGGATGGAGGCGTCTATCCTACCCTGTGATACATTGTTCTTTTCGCTTCAGCGATCTGTTATTTCTACAACACAGGTGTTGGCAGGCAAGAGACGTGGAGAATTCCAAGTCCCACACGCGAAGGGCTTGCACTCTGCGGCCCAGGGGGCGGCTGCTGGGGACCTTTTCAGTAGCGCGGGATGTCAGAGGTGAGCGCAGCAGGTGCCTGCTGAGTCCCCTGCTGACGTGGGCGCAGCGCCCTCCCTGCGGTTCTAGGCCCTCGGTGTGGACGGCCTGGCTCTGCTCCTACGTCAACAAGCAGGAAGGTTAAGCACACGGCCGAGGCGGGAGTTTCCAGCCCCTGCGCCGCCCCAGCCTTTCCACATCGGGAGGAGGTGTCTGCGCAGGCAGCAGGGGGGGCTTCTGCTGCCTGCTGGGGTGGCCGCCCGGGTGTGGGTGCCGCGTCCTCCTCCTCAGGCCCTGGCGGCCCCAGGTCTGCCAGGCAGCCACTCCCACGGGAGGGGCCAGCTGGGGGAGGACGCCGCGCCCCGACTGTGGGTGCCAGAGCACCCTGGCATCATCGGGGGGCGCGGCCAGTGGGATGGATCCCGCAGAATGGAAACCGGACCCCTCCACAGATGCCACCGAGTGCAGTCAGGGACTCAGGCGCCTGCAGGACGAGGGTCTGGAAGTTTGTAGGGGGACAGACCCAGTAATAAGTAGTTCTCCAGACGCAGAGTAGGGGCTGACACACACACTGCGGAGTGGTGTCTTCCTCAGTGCCAGCAGGCTTGCAGCATTTCCCAGATGGAATGTTCTGGAACAGTCCAGCGATATCCAGAAGCCTTATTAGCAGAGTTGGGGGGGGATGCTGACAGGGGCCCAAAGACGGGGCCGTGGGAGGCTTTGGAAGCGCCGCTGACCTGACCGGTTTGGCACCGAGCTCCAGGAAGGCAGGCCTGTCACCTCAGAGCCCCAGCCGAGACCATAGATGTTCACATTCCAAATTAGATTTGAAAACAGGGTTGTTAAAGTTGGAAATGTATGGCCCACAGACACGTGAAAAGATGCTCCACATCGCTGATCGTCAGGGAAATACAAATCAAAACCCCAGTGAGATACCACCTCGCACCAGTCAGAATGGCTAAAATTACCCAGTCAGGAAGACAGATGTTGGCGAGGACGCGGAGAAAGGGGAGCCCTCCTACTCTGCTGGTGGGAATGCAAGCTGGTGCAGCCGCTCTGGAAAACAGTACGGAGGTTCCTCAGAAAGTTGAAAATAGAGTTACCTTATGACCCAGCAATTGCACTACTCGGTATTTACCCTAAAGATACAAATGCAGTGATCCGAAGGGGCACGTGTACCCCAATGTTTATAGCAGCAATGTCCACAATAGCCAAACTATGGAAAGAACCTAGATGTCCATCAACAGATGAATGGATAAAGAAGACGTGGTATATAGATATATAGATATAGATATACACACAATGGAATATTATGCAGCCATCAAAAAACATGAAATCTTGCCATTTGGAACAACGTAGATGGAACTAGAGGGTATTATGCTAAGGGAAATAAGTCAATCAGAGAAAGACAATTATCATATGATCTCACTGATATGTGGAATTTGAGAAACAAGGCAGAGGGTCATATGGGAAAAGAGAAAAAAAAATGAAACAAGACAAAACCAGAGAAGGAGACAAACCCTAATCTTAGGACACAAACTAAGGGTTGCTGGAGGGGAGGGGGTGGGGGGATGGGGGATGGGGGGATGGACATTGGGGAGGGCATGTGATGGAATGAGCACTGGGTGTTATGTAAGACTGAGGAATCACAAGCCTGTACCTCTAAAACCAATAATACATTATATGTTAATTAATCGAATTTAAATTAAAAAAATAAAAAATAAATAAAACTGCAAGTGTAATGGGCACATTTCCCGGTGACAATGTTGATGTTTTCGACAAAGCCCCAGGCTGGCATTGCCTCATCTAGCGAAGAATTCAAAGCCGTTAAAACCGTGGGCGAGGGGTGGGATCGCAGCGCGGCCGTGGCCGCAGCCAGTCCCAGGGAGAGACCCCGCACACAGGGCACCGAGGGCACCCACTTCCCTGCACAAGGGAGCCGCACAGGCCACTCGGAGGGCGCTGACCCCCAGTGAGGGGGTGGGGGGGAACGTGGTGCGGCCACTCTCTCCCCTGGGGATAGTGGAGGGGACACCAGCCCCGGCGTGTGGCGGAGGGACAGCTCCCACAGGTCCATCTCCCGGGACCCGCACGGAAGGGGCAGACGGTCCTGTTCTGATGCTGTCTTCGCTCCTTGTGCACTAACGCCTCCCTTCTGCTCGGACAGCATACGTAACCCTGTCCAGACACGAGCACACGCGTGTGTAAGCATGACGACTCCCACACGTCCGTCTCTGCGGGTGGATGCAATGGATGCACCGGCTGTGTTAGTTTTCTGTTGCTACTGTGACAGGTGGCCGCCAACGAGGTTGAAAACAACACAGAGCCTTACCGGTCTTCAGGCTGGAAATCCAGAAGGGGCCCCCGGGGCTCACTTCCAGAAGCCGGTAGGGCCACGGCCTCCTGGAGGGTCGCGGGAAGAAGCTATTTTCTTGCCTTTTGCAGCCTCCGCGGGCCACCTGCCTGCCTTCCATCGCCACAGCCCTCACGTGACCTCCAGCTGACGCCCACCCTGCTGTCCCCCTCTTCCCCTTCCAAGCACCTCGTGGTCACCTGGGCCCACCCCACGCATGCCTCCAGGTCAGCGGGTCAGCACGCTTCCTCCACCTTCACTTAGCTCCCCTTGCCGCGGTCTGGTAATGCACTCACGGTCCTGGGCATTAGGACGGGGGTGCTTTGGGGCCACTGCTTTGCCGAGCACACCCACCAATACGCCAGGCTCAGCGGAGGCATGCCATGTGGATTTCTTAAATAAAATAAGTAAATAAATAGGTCTTGAATCAACCTAATGTTTACCATTTTGGGCAGTGGGCATGCATGTGCACACTCTGCAGCAGTGCACAGTAAGGCTAGAAGTCTGCAGGCACACTGCTTCCTGGGTGGTGGGCACGCGCGTGCGTGCTCTGCGGCGCCACGCAGTAGGGCTAGAAGTCTGCAGACACACTGCTTCCTGGTGGTGTTCATGTGTGTGCACACTCTGCAGCAGCGTGCAGTAGGGCTACAAGTCTGCAGACACACTGCTTCCTGGGCGGTGTACACACTTGTGTACACTCTGCAGGCATGCAGTAGGTCTAGAAGCCTGCAGACACCTGCTCCCTGGGCGGTGTGCACCTGTGTGCACGCTCTGCAGCGGCGCACAGTAGGGCTAGAAGTCTGCAGACACACTGCTTCCTGGGTGGTGGGCATGCATGTGCATGCTCTGTGGCAGCACGCAGTAGGTGTCACCTGGTGGCTCACTGTGCCAGAGGCGGACTCAGGCCGAGGTGCTGGCTGATGAGAGGCCCAGACGTGTCCCCATATGCCCAGAGGAGGGCATCCGCAAGCCACTGGTTTCTCAGCCTGGAGGTGCCCTGCCATCCCAGGCACCCTGACGGGTGGTGGGTACAGGGCTACACAGTGTATTTCCCCCTGCGTGTCCGTGTGTTCATGTCTCTGTAAGGATGGGAAGAAGAAGGACCTGGCCGAGGCCAAGTGAAGGCGGCTGTGTTACCATAAGTATCACATCACCAGCATGGAGCTGGTTCCCTGACCGCCTGCCCAGTCCTGCTCCTTTCTTGTCCCTGATCCCATCAGTGAGGCCGAGCACATCTGCCATTGCTGCGCACTGCACAAAAGGTCTGCCCCTCCCCCATCAGCCTCGTGTCATCCTCAGAAATGCTGGTACTTGCTCGATGACAAATTTCAACAAAATCACGTCAACCACTTTCTTGGTCTTAGAAATTCAGGGTCATATTGCTCATGGCTAAGTGTGAGAATTTGGGAATTGCATTAGCATTTGAAAGGGGTCAGAAAAACAGTGTTTGAGAAAACCTAGTCACTGTCCAAGGAGGTCCTGAAAAGCCCAGGACCTCAGGTGTCCAAAGATGGGGCTTTGTTTGGGGGAGGGGATGAGTCAGGAGGGTGGAGTCCATGAGCCTTCTGAGATTGTTTGCAAAAATACGGAGTGAGAAGCATACATTCATTGCTCTGAGAGTCCACAGCTCAACTGTAATTTCAAAGGGCCGGTGACTCTAAAGACGAAAGGTCCACCTGCTTAGGAGCCTGGGGAGCCCGCAGGGTGAAGCCAGTCGTGAGCGGTAGTAGATTCGAGAGGAGGGTCCCCACAGTTTGCTCAGCGGCTTCTGCACAATCATGTGTGCCCTTGGCTTGCACGAAGCACCGCTTGCTAAGAGTCAGCTGTCGGGAACATCACATACTCTCCACCCAGGTCGGGTGGCAGCGAGTGGATGACGAAAGGAAAGAGAAGAAATGGGAGGAGAGCCACCGCTGGTCACCGCACTCTTGGTCTCGCTCCGTGCACGCCCCCCAAGGTCCAAGAGTCGGGGAGAGCACTCGCCTTTCTCGCTCTGAGGTTTGGCGTGAGGCTGAGCCATGGGGCATCGTGTATTTGTGGGGTCTGCGGCCAGGGGCCCTCGCGAGCATCCCCACTGCTCTTCCTGGTGAGCACATTTGTTTAATTCTAAAACTAATAAGGGACGCGGATTGTGGCCAAAACCAAGATGACAGATCGCAGTATGTGGTCACTACAAGGTGGTGTTGGTGACGTGTGGGGCACACTGATGTGCACGGTTGATGTTGTTGGCGACAGGAGTGTTTCTAAGACCAGGTTGTTGTGATAGCCGCCTCCTGAATTTGTTTCCTTGTGGCTGGGACACCGTCGCTTCCGGGGCAGCAAATCCCAGGGCTTCCGTCAGAAAGGCTGAGGTCGCCCCGGGAGTCTGTGAATGCCGCTCCCACACAGGATGGGGGCTCCTGGGTGTCCCCGGAACATATCCTGTGCCCATTTACCAGACTCTGCCACCACCAGTGTGACTGTAGCACATCCTAATATGTGTCTTGGTTTTTAAGTTTCAAATCTGCAATGTGTTGACAAGTGACTTTTAGCTGGGAGATTATAGCCTGGAACTAGGGGTTCTCGGGATGACTAAGAAGGGTCAATACTTAGCTGCTGCAGAGTCCTTGGGCTGTTGGGCTGGGAAAGGCTTCTGGTGGCCTCTGGTGCCATCACAGCCTCAGACTCCAAACGACGAACCTAACTGGGCACGACTTCCCGTGAACGCCCAGCATGTCAAAGATCTAACTTGTAGGGCAGACAAGACGGGCAGCAGGGTTGGAGCACAGGAGGGATGAGGTGGTTCCTGGGGGCGGGTCAGACACGACACCTGCTGTGTGAAGGTGCAGCCGAGCTCGCTGGGGACAGCAAACACCAGCTCGGCCCTGGACACTGTGACGAGGGCCCGGGAGGGGCGGCTGGCGGAGGTCCTGTGACGATGACTCAGGGAGCCCTTGGAAACCACACCGCATGCTTGCGCCAAACCACCGGCCCTCCTGGGCAAGCGAGCGTGGATCGGAAACGGTTGTGGGACGGGTGCATCCCCCAGAGCTTGCCTCCTCCCCCACCAGCGGCTCCTGCAGGCGTCGCTGTCACTGGGTTCTGCCCCGCGTCCCGCTCCCCAGGGGGTGGGACGGGGAAACTCCACTCCGCTCTCTTGTCCCCACGTGGGGAATAACAAAACCTCTCTTGGGGGGCGGTTGGGACTACGATCGTGATAAATTACTAGAAATAAGTGACGTAAAGCTAAGTGCCCAGCACGCACACTCGCGGCAGGCGACCACCGTGTCCTACTCCCGCCGTCAGATGGCTGCACGGAGGCCACCGCCACGGTTTCTGTTTAGAAAGGTCCAAAAAGATAGAGTCTGACTCAAGCGTAAAATATCGTATCGACATGCACCTAGGCGAGATTAGCAACGGTTGTAAGGGTTAAAGGGGTTGGTACGCGAAGCCTAGGTGGGTCCGCGCTCCTTCGCGTTGCCCGAGTCCCGAGCCAGTGCGTGGCTCTCGCACCGTGGTCATCGCAGGGTTTGGGAAGGCTGCGACACTGTCGTAACAAATGGGAACATAGCGGGGGGTGGGGTGCACTACACCTGGGACTGACATTTAAACCGGAAACACACGCAAATTATTTTTACAGGTTCCCAGCAGTCAAGGAAAAAATAGCAAGTTTGTTAATTGGCGATGGTTGACGAAAGAGTTGCTGGTTTGTGCATTTACGTAAACCTCCTGGCTTGGTCATCGAGTTATTAGCATCCGCCCGAGGCCTCACTTGTTTTACTCACTGACGCGGATGTCTTCCCAGGGCTTAGTGCGCCGTCAGCCACACAGTTGGTGTTTTATAATATTCGTTGAATTGAAGGGATACGAGTCTCCTAGAATTTCCCATACCTTGTTCCTTCTCCTGGCACGTGGGCACAGCCTTACCGACATTTTCAAACACAAAAACTTTGGATCTGAGAAAAGGAAGGAAATGCTGTTTCCTCACGTATAATACAGGAATAACTAGGAGGGACCCCACCCAGCGGTGAGTCGTTTGCCTACCTCTCATCACCAGATCACAGCCCACAGGGACACAAGTAACAAAATCAAGGCCAGTCTGGTGCGGTAGGGACGCAGTGGACGGGCCCCGGGAGGGGTGGTCTGCAGTTAGCTGAGGTTAGGCCCGTCGCTGGATGTTTGCAGAGCTCACTTTCTCATCTGCACAATGAGATTCTTGAAGGACCGATAATTGACACATGAACTTGGCCTCCCACTGACATTTAGTCACTCGGAATTGGCCTCGTAAACTTGATTTTTTTTTTTTTTTTTTACTTCTTGCCTTTTGATTGTTTTCCATTTTTTACATTGGAGTGTAGCTGACATACAGTGTTTATTGGTTTCAGATCTAACGCAACCGTGGGCACCATTCAGTGCTGCCCGCGGTGAGCGGGTCCGAGACCGCGGGCACAGCGCGTCTCACAGCCCCTGTGCTGTGATCAACGAACGGCAGCGTGTCTGAGGACACTGGATTTCCCTGTCTTCCAGCTGTGCCGAGACATAATTACACACGACCGCGTGTGAGGTCTCGGTGCCCCAAGGGACGGTTTCGCACACGTGTGCGTCCTGAAACGCTCGTCACAGCAGCGCTAGCAACACCCCCCCCCCGCCTCTCGTAAACTAGCATTTCTTTCCTGTGATGAGGACGTCGAGGACCCACTCCCTCACGGCTCCCAAGCACGTGACACAGCATCGGTAACCGTAACCATCACGCTGGACGTCAGGTCCCTGGAACTTACCCATCCGATAACGAAAGTCTCCCCTCTTCGCCCAGCCCAGCCCCTGGCGACAACCATCCCACTGTACCGTATCTTTGAGTCTGAGGTCTTTAGGTTCCCCGATGAAGTGATACCACGCAGTGTTTGTCTGTCTCATTTCACCCAGCATCATACCCTCTAGGGGCACCCATGTTGTCACAAATGGCAGGACTTCCTTCTTTCCCCACTGTGTGCATGTATATACTACATCTTCTCTGTCCGCCCATCCGCTCCTGGACGCTGAGGTCGTGCGCTCTGGTGAATATGCCGCAGGGAACCTGGGGCTGCCGATACCGCTTCCGTGTCCCGGCTCCGTTTCCTTTGGGCAGACACCCAGCAGTGCGATCGCTGGATTTTATGGTGGCTCTATTTTTAACTTTCTGAGGAGCCTCCATACCGTTCTCCACAGCGGCTGCACCAGCGTGCATTCCCACCAGCAGTGCGCGAGGGTTCCCCTTTCTCCGCGTCCTCGCCAACATTTGTTGTTTCCTGTGTTGTTGATTTTAGTCCTTCTGACAGGAGTGAGCGATACCTCGCCATGCTGATGACAAGTGATCCTGAGCGGGTCTTCATGTACCTGTTGGCCACCTGGATGTCTTTGAAGAAATGTCTGTTCAAGTGCTCTGCTCATTTTAAAAGTCAGATTGGGCTTTTTTGCTGTTGAGTAGCACGAGTTTCTGGATGTTAGCCCCTTATCAGGGGTATAGTTTGCAAATATTCTCTCTTTCTGCAAGGTCACTTTTTACCCTTAGTTGTTTCCTTTTCCGTACAGAAGCTTTTCGTTTGATGCAATTCTACTTGTCACTTTTTGCTTTTGTTACTTTGTGCTTTGGTGCCATATCCATAAGATCCTTGCCAGGACTTATGTCAAGAGTTTTTATGGTTACAAGTGTTACATTTAAGTACTTAATCCATTTCAAGTTAAGTTTTGCTGCCTCCTCCCAAGACAGCAGGTGGGACGTCAGCACCAGGAGCTCACGTGTGACAGCGCTGGGTGTGTGATGGCACTATGTGTATTCCTAATCCCTATAACCTCTGAAAATAATTGCAGTCATCCTCAAGCTGATATTTTGTAGGATAAACGTAGTAAATATTGATGTGATAGAAAGTAATAACTTCTGTTCACACTGACTTTTAAAATTCTTAGGTCATCGTATTAAAAGCGAATTTAATGTCATTATTAAATAATATATGAAGGCATTTAAGAGTATGGCCCAGTGGACTCAGGTATGTTGGGTCTTGACATAAACAAAGATAATCCCTTGGAACTTTCATACAGAAGGAAAGAAAAGTCTGCGTCAACGCTGTCTCTCGCACAGATAGGTGGAGGAGGTGCTAACCGCGGCAGGTGCTCAGCGGGTTCACGGAGGCTGACACGGAGGGCGGGCCGCGGGGCTGGGAGTCTGAGGGCTGTAGCTGGTGCTCCACGACGCTCTTGTTCTCTGCAGCGGTGCACACCCCCCCCCCCCCCGGCCAGAGCCCGTACCCTGCGGTGACGGGACACATCCCAACGCTGTTTCAACTGGCTTTCCTTTTTCAAAAGTAGCGTTATGTGGGGCACCTGGGTGCCTTAGTAGGTTGGGCGTCTGTCTCTTGATTTCGGCTCGGGTCGTGATCTCAGGGTCGTGAGTTCAAGCCCAACATTGGGTTCCACGCTCAGCGGGGAGTCTGCTTGGGATTCTCTCTCCCTCTGTTCCTCCTCCTGTTCACATGCTTTCCCTCTCGTTCTCTCAAATGGATAGACAAATCTTATTTATTTATTTATTTATTTATTTGAGAGAGAGAGAGTGAGAGAGAGTGAAAGCATGAGAGGGGAGAAGGTCACAGGGAGAAGCAGACTCCCCGTGGGGCAGGGAGCCCGATGTGGGACTCGATCCAGGGACTCTGGGATCATGACCCGACCCGAAGGCAGCCAGCCGCCCGACCAACTGAGCCACCCAGCCGCCCCCAAATCTTTTTTAAAAAGAAAAAAGTTCTTTTAAAAGAAAAGCAGTGTTATGAAACTATCAGATACAGAGCACGTTATCTGATTTGTAATGTGTTAGCTGCAAGTTGCTTTTAATTATTTTCGCTGCAGGTGGTCCCCAACTTATGATGGTTCAACTTACAGTGTCTTGAATTCATAATGGTGTGAAAGCAATCTCTATTCAGTAGTAAACGTACTTGGAATTTTGAATTCTCTGATCTTGTCCGGGCGAGCGGCACGCGGGACAGCGGCTCCCTGTTGGCCCCGCGATCACGGAAGGAACGGCTGAAACACGGACAGCCGTCCAGCACCCAGACAGCCATCCTGTCACGTTCAGGGAGGGATGCAATGAACCACAGGAGTATGCGGCCCCTCCGTGTGACACAGGCTTTGTTCGGGGCGGTCCTGCCGGCTGGGGGCTGGCGGAAGTGCTCCGTGCACACGCAGGTAAGCTAGTCTAAGCCGTGGTGTCTGGCGGGTTAGGGGTAGTAAGCGCATTTTCAGCTTATGGTAGTTTCAACTTACAAGGGGTTGGTCAGGACGTAACCCCATCATAAGCTGAGGAAGGTCTGTAGTCTCAAAGCTCCAACAGACTTTTCATCTAAC
The DNA here is from genome assembly GCA_028534135.1 of Potos flavus. Lineage (NCBI taxonomy): Eukaryota > Metazoa > Chordata > Mammalia > Carnivora > Procyonidae > Potos > Potos flavus. Next base: position 121,907,193 of record CM052897.1, on the reverse strand, counting down.
TAGAAATAGTGCGGATCTCAGCCCTTTCGTTCTGTGTTAGAAGGAACCCTGCCCACACATACCTTGACCCGGGCACGGCTTGATCTGGAAGAAGCGAAACATCTTTACGGTGAGCTGATTGGTTCCCGGACCCCTCGCGTTGCTCACTTAGGCGTGGTGCTTTCGGAAGTTACGACGAGAAGTAGATGCGCTGAGCTAGTCTTCAGAACTGTGGTCCCTGGGCCCCCACTGAGCTGCCCTGTGTTCGGGGTGTGCAGCCGGCAGTGGTGGAGGGGTCCCCTCTCCGTGCCTATGCCCCCGGGGCACCTGTCTCCACGGGCACACGACACCACCTTCCTTATGAGCACTGTGTCGCAGTCACATACGAATCGCCGTTACCGCTTGCATGTTACAGGTGAAGGCCAGGGAGCTTAAATAACTTGTCTACAAAGCAAAGGAAGAGAAATAAGCAATACCAAGCTCATTATTGCTAATAAAGCGATTATGTTTCAGACCAGAGCTGAAGAACCAGATCTGTTAGTCTTTGGGTTGGAATGACTCAATAACTGAAATTGTTTTACCTTGTAGGCTTGGGGTCTTACTCCGTCAGGGCCGCTGTAAAGGACCAGCACAGACGGGGCGGCTCATAAAGCACAGGCATTTCTTCTGACCTCTCTGGAGGCTGGACGTCTGACGTCACTGCGACAGCAGATCTGCCGTGTGGTGAGAGCCCACCTTCTGGTCCACACGGCGTCTTGTCCTGCGTCCTCCCGTGGGGAAGGGGCGAGGGGGCTCCCTGGGGGCTCTTTCATAAGAGCACTGATCCCATCATGGGGGCCCCACCTCCTGGCCCCAAAGTCTCCCTCTCCTGATGCCATCACCTTGGGGGTTAGGTTTCAACGCAAGAGTTTGGGGAGTTGGTGACGATCACGAACATCCAGACCATAGCAGTTGGTAAACATTTGGGGAAAGTGATTCTATTTCAGTGATAGATTGAATATAGCTCTTAGCTTTCTCCTTCTAAATCCAGACCTTTTGGTTAAAAAAGGGAGGAATCTTGTCCATTCTTCTACCTCATGTCACCTCTCTCTGTTCAAAGCTGTCAGGTTTTCCCTTTTGGTTGCTTTTAATATATTGTTCTTTTCTTGAGTGTTCTGCAATTTGATGACGATTTTTTATTAATATCATGGTACTTCCAGCACTCTTTAATCCGTGCACGGCCATCTTTGTTGGCTCTGGGAAAATCTTAGTTGAGATGTCTTCACATGTTGCATCCTTCCCTCGCTTCTTCTCGTGTCCTTCTGGAACTCTTGAATCAGACCACTGTTTGCTCTTCCCAATCCTTTTCGCCTTCTCATCTGCCTGCTTCATACCTCCTAACCCTTGTGTGTTTCCAGCTGCCCCGCGCCACGACACACCTGCAGCGAGCCCAGGCAGCAAGCCCTCCAGACAGATCACCAGGATCCCTGTCGTGTTAGCTCAAAGGGAGGCCCGGGGAAGCGGGAGGACAGATGCTGGGCGCTTGCTTCCCTCGCCCTCCCTCCCAGCGCTGCATTCCTCCGTGGCGGCAGCTCCAGTCCGAGCACCTCCCTCTCACTCCTGGGGGCTGTGCCGCTCCCAGTTTCCAGTCAACTGGCCCTTCGCCATCCTGTGCTGGTTCTTTTAACCGGCCCATGGTCCTGTCATGGTCTCTGTTAAAATCTCCATCCCTTTAGACCCTTCGAGTGTGCTATTTCCTACCTGAAACAGGAAATCTAATGGATCTCTATGTCCCTCTGCTTTTCTAGGCTGTATTCTGGATAATTTCTTCACATCTACATTGCAGTTCCTTTTTATCACCTGCGTATTCTGTGCGAAATCTGCTTATTCACTTATCATTTCCAATGATTACTTTTTTCTTTCGAATCAGAAACTTAGAATTTTGTCATCTCCTTGATCGTGCTTCTTTTCTTCCTCCCTTTCGCTGTGCGTATTTCAAGTCTGTGCATTACCACTCTGCACATAAGAAACAACACTATGTTGCACTCTGTGTCTGGTAATTCCAGGATTTGAACTCTTTGTGGCTCAATTTCTGCTATTTGTCGTTTCTGCTGGGTCTTGCTCTAATATCTCATTTTCTTTTGGATTTAATATTTTATAGGGCGCTGCTCATTTTCCATGGAAATTATTTGTAGGGATTCTTTGAGGTCTGGCATGCAAATCAGTTCCTTCGGGGAGGATGGCTTTGCCAGGTCCTTTGAAATGATCATGAGGCCCAGGTTCGGTCACAACTCCTCGGGGTTCCCCTAACCCATTTGCTTAGTGCCAAGTGTGTACCCTTTGTACCCTTTGGGCCCAGCTCTGTGGGGTCAGTGCTCTGTTTCTTCCCCTTGGGGGGGCCCTGGGGTCTATTTCAGCCCTCCGCCGCCAGACTAGGACACCAAAGCTGGGGTGGCCGAGAGGCCAAAGCCAAGTGCATCTGGGTAAGTATCGGCTTCCCCGGAAATGTCTTCCAAGTACTCTTTAGATCAATTCAAAGGACATCTAAAAATATTCTAGGTACCTTTCAGTGTTTGTGATGTCAAACTGATCTAGGTCACCAATTCGCCATGTGCAAGAAATGGAACTTCTTCATTTAAAAATTTGTTAGTGCGTGTGTGTCACAGGTCAGCCTGGAATTGCCGGAATCTCTCAACAGTGAGTGAGCCTGGATTTCGTACCCGTGCCAGCCAAGGGCTGCTGTTTCTTCAACTTCCATAGCTTTTCATTTCATTTTTAAAATAAACCACATTTGCTTATACTAGCCAGCGTAGAGCAGGCCCATGAAGAGAATAGGGGAAAGACAGAGAGCTGTGCCAGGCTGAAGACAGGAAAATGGCCCGCGGCTGAGGCCATACTCGCCGGGACACCACGCACTGCCTGGAATGCCCAGTCATGACACACCGTCCTTCTACCTCTGGACTTACTGCTGGAAGCTTTTTAAGTTCTCTATGGCTCCACGTTCTCCGTCCTTCACGTGCTTATCCTAGTTCTTTCCCATTCTGAGTGCTTTAACTCACGTTTACTGAATATTGACATGGCACTCTGCCGTAGAAATTCTGAAAATGAGCATAACTCAATAAAATAAAAATAGAACCTTATGTGAATTAATCCCGATGGAAAGTGAGCTCTGAAGGCTCGTATCGACGGAAGCAGACTGTGAGAGAGGAAGCCGCAGGGAGTCGCTCACTAGCGTCCTCTCGCGGTTGCTGAAGAGCTCAGACCATCCACCTGTCAGTTCCCAGACATTCTGCAACATTTGTGAAGTTTTGGATGAACAGATAGTATGAAGAAGGTGAGGACCTGTATCAGTGGTTGTGAGCTGGGGGTGGATGAACGGAAAAGGGTTATTGCATGCCCTTCATCAGTTTGGTTATAAATTCAAATTTTCTAGCTCAGTAGTGTATTCTGACACTATCTTACATTTGTACAATACCTGAATCACCGATCGAGCCTATCCTTGTGGTGTGACCCCTTGAAAGGCCAGCATGGTGGGAATTAGCACTGTTTGCAAATAACTGTTTCTTGCCCTTCCTCCTGTACCCTGTCCTACGAGGCTGTGCCTGGCTGAGGAGCCGAGGGAGAAACACTCTGCTGTCAAACTCTCGCTTTCCCCAGGGCAATCGGCAGGTGGCCTAGGTGGCCATCCAGACCGACGATGGGCCTGGACCGTGCACGACAAAGAACACGATCCTGCGACTGGCGCCCTGTTAGTCGTCACCACGTAACTCAGACGACGCGGACCAGTACATCCCGATAGGCCGGTATGTTTCTACGCGGGATGACTAGTGGGAAAGGCACTTGGCTGGTAGCTATTGCAAGAGCTGGGGGCAGGGCTGGGGTGGGAAATGGAGATTGCTAGAACATCACGCTTTCGTCATGCAGAACTTCACAGTCAATAACTAAACTTGTGACAACGACATTTTATCCTCAACGTGAGTATTGTTGGTGGTTTTCCCCTGCGGGGCGGTGGACCGTGCGACCCTCAACACCAAGAATTCAGGTGTCTGCTGGGACGGGAAAGTGTCCGTGCTTATCGTGGTCTTTTTGGGTGTCACGCAGAATGCCCATCTTTTTTTTTAAACGTTTCATTTATTTGAGAGAAAGGGAGAGAAAGAGAGAGAACAAATGGGTGGGGGCAGAGGGACAGGGAGAAGCAGGCTCCCCACCGAGCAAGGAGCCCAATGCGGAGCTTGATCCCATCATGACCTGAGCTGAAGGCAGACGCTTCACCAACGGAGCCCCCCAGGCGCCCCAGAATGTCAACCTTAAGAAATTCTACCTGCACGTAATTTATAATCACTTGGAAATTAGCCATACGAGCCAGATTACAACCTCTGGTTATCGCCTTTTTTCTTTTAGAAAAGAGGTGCGAGATTTCATCCAACTGAAGGTCCTTTAGGGAACTGTAAAACGGAGGCAGTTTCAACGGCGAGTTCCTATAACAGAATGGCGCACAGACCGTGCCGTAGTTAATGCACGGAAACATCCCTATTGACGGCTGCCGGCAGCAGCAAAGGTGCTCGGTCCTGCCCACCCCTGGTTCCCAGGAGAGGCCCCACCGGTGCACACACACAGTCCGTGCTTTAGTGAACACGTGTCATGGGATCGTCGGCAGCATATGAGCCCAAGTGCCTTCCATCATCCATCTCCATTTGAACACGAAATAAAGTAGTAACCCTAAAGAGGTCAAGAACAAAATTACTCCTCAAATGTGGTGCAGTAGGAAAAGTGCCTTTGGATTCCATCTCCAACTGGGCCACTCGGTAGCTGGGTGCCAGAAAACAGACCGCTTGACCTGTCCGAAGTCAACGTTCTTGTCTGTAAACCAGAGACAATCACGTCCACCTCACTGAGCTATCGGGAGGAGTAAAAGTTACCTGGCATGTAGCGGAGGTACCCTGCGTGGCAAGTGTCATGTGAGGTTAAATAAGAATGTAACAGAATAAACGTTCAGGGCAAATTACCGTAAGCAAGCGTCAAGAAGCACACAGATAACATGGACATAGTTCTCCTGCGCACCTACTACGTTCGGAGCACTACGGCTAATGCTTCTCACTTGCGAACCTGGCCTCGCACCAGCCCTCTTCTGTAGGCATTGGTACTGCCCCCAATTTATAAGTGAAGAGACTCAAGCTCAGTGAAGGTGAGAGCCTTACCCAAGATCGTGTGGGGTGGAGACAGGTCCCAAAGACAGAGCCCACAGTCTCAAACCACTGTGCGCCTCTGAAGGGCGTGTGACACGGCCTCTTTTGAAAGGGGGTTCTAATGCCATCACCGCCCTCCGTGGAATGAGGGCGTACCCCTGACGGATTCACGCCCCAGCCAAGTTAACACGATGTCTGTCCTGCGGCTGCACTTCAGATCCAGCAAGACGCACAGAAGTGGGCTGACACACTGTGTGAATGCGGCGGTTACATTAACACAACCCACTTGCTGGGCACTACGGGCCGAATGTGTCCCGTGTCCCTGAATGTGAATTCACATGTTGAAGACCCAATCCCCGAAATGATGGTATGAGGAGGCAGAGCCC
>CM052897.1:121882434-121901163 GCA_028534135.1 Potos flavus | reverse complement strand
CCCCCTTGATGCTCCTAAGGCAGCGTTGCAACCCTCTGCCTTAGATCAGGCTGCTTCTCTGCCTGTGTTCTCGGGATTTAGCCAGTTGTTCGGCCCATCCCTTGGGTTTGACCTCATGTTTGCCTGTGGTGCTGTTTCACACTCAGAAGGAGCGGGTCAGCCCAGCGCTCGGCTCCCAGCCACTCCCGTTTCTGCTGTCCGGGGGAGTCAGGACACGGGCTGCCCTCCGGCACAGCCCAGTGAGGACGGACCCACTCACAGAGAGATGAGGAGTGTGTGATGTGGAGGCGTGCTGAGTTGGACCCATCTGGAATCACGTAGGTGGGCACTTACAATTGACTGGGAATGTCGGTCTGGAATTCAGACAGAAGTCGGACTGGAAACGTCTGTGTCATCGGAGGGATCCATGCAAGGCCACAAGCCAGGCGACCCTAAAAGAGAGACTCCAGGGAGGAAGAGCAAGGGGTGGGGGGCAAGCTTCAGGGAGGGCTGGGTGGCAGGGGCTAAGTTAACAAAGAGCAGGGAATCAGAGATGGTCGGGGAACGGGGAGGGGAGGGTTCCAAGCAGAAGACGGAAAGTGATGACCAAGGAACGGTCGTAATGTTTACAGACCGACGGGGTCCGAGGGGTCGGCAGTTGAGGTCGGGTGGGGGCAGGAGCCCAGCAGGCAGGAATCAAACACCTTCGGAGCCCCTGGGTGGGCGCTAGGCCTCAAAGGGCTTGGGGACGCAAGCCGGGGCGGGCCTCGCAGACCGGGGGGAGCAAAAGGGGGTGGAGCTTGGGCCTCCCCCTCCCACCCCACCGCCGGGCTCCGCTACCGCGCTCCGCGCTCGCTAGGATCTCGTCGCAGTCCCAAGCCCGGCGTCGGTGTGCGCCGCAGAAAACGGAGAGCCAGGGCGTCAGTGCTCGGGGAGCCGATGCCAGTGGGCCGCGACCCCGGTGCCCCGGGTCCCCCGGGCTCCTGAGACACCCCCCGCGATCCCCCTGAGTCCTCCGGGCCCGCCGAAATCCCCTGAGTTCCGGGGCCCCCGTATCCCCCGGGACCCCCGTATCCCCCGGGACCCCAAGCCCCTCGGGCCCCTCGAGCCGGCTCGGCCTGCCGGGACCTGCCCTTCCCTTTCCCCGCCTCCCCCGCGGATCCCAGCGACTTCCTCCGCGGGGGCCTTTGGCCGCGCGGGGGCGCCGGGCGCCACGGAAGCGGGGCCTGGGGACGCCAGGGGAATCCGGAAGTGACGCACCGCCCGTCGGCGGAAGTCCCGCCCGCCCTGGCGGAAGTCCCGCGCGCCCGTCCGCGATCCCTCGTGGCTGGTCCCCGGCATGGCGCACTACAACTTCAAGAAGATCACGGTGGTGCCGTCCGCCAAGGTAGGCGGCCGCGAGGGCTTGTCCGCTCTCGCCTCTCCCCTGCCGGGTCGCTAGGAGAGCCCGAGCCTGTAATTCTGGGGCGGGACCGAGGTCGCCTCCTCCGGCGGGCCCCCCTTCTTAGGCCACGTCCTCTGCAGATTAGGGCCTTCCAGGGTTAATGGTTATCCCGGACACTGGGGGGCTTTCTTCAGGCATTGCGGCCCCTTCCTCAGGGGTTAGTGCCCTTCCTCAGAGGTTAGGGTCCTCCCCTCCGGCGTTGGGGTCCCTTCCTCAGGGGTTAGGGTCCTTCCTCAGAGGTTAGGGTCCTCCCCTCCGGCGTTGGGGTCCCTTCCTCAGAGATTAGGGTCCTTCTTCAGAGGTTAGGGTCCTTCCTTCCAGCGCTGGGGTCCCTTAGAGGTTAGGGTTCTCTCCTCCGGCGTGGGGTCCCTTCCTCTGAGGTTAGGGTCCTCCCCTCCGGAGTTAGAGACCTTCTGCAGACCTTGGGATCCCAGAGAGGGAGGAGGAGAGTCAGGGAAAACTTTATGAAGTAGGTGACTTTTGGAGGAGCCTCTTAAGGATTCACAGAATTCACTAGACTGGTGGGGAGGGTGGTACAGGTCTTCAGGCTTGATGTCTGTGTCCTTCCTGTTACTGACAGTGTTGTGGGCACCTATCATCTTGTCTCTGCACTGGGCAGTTCAAGCAAGAGTTGTTGATATTCTCAGTGAGTTTTCATATCTTAGGAAATTATAAACAGTGGATTTAGTTTTACTTATTGTTCTATGTACTTTGAAAGTCAACGATTTGCAAATTAAAATTGCAGGATTTTTTTCTCTGTAACGTTTTTTTCTGACTTATGCTTGAGTTACCTGACTAAAGTTTCAGAGGGCCCTGGGTGTTTGGATATTAAGGTTACATCAAGAAAGTATGGGATAAAATTTATTTTGGCAGCCATCTGCTAAGTGTTTTTTAGAGACAGAAACTATGAAACAAAATTGAGTATAAAACATTAAAGATCAGTTAGAAAAAGCGTTTGTAGTTAAAACCTGATACCGTTATCTTTAGTCTTTTGAGAGGGTTTCAGATAAGCACATAAAAAGTAGACATTTTTATGTACTGTGTCTTATTTTATTTAATTGCAGGACTTTATTGACTTGACGTTATCGAAGACTCAACGGAAGACTCCAACAGTTATCCATAAACATTACCAAATTCATCGCATTAGACATTTTTACATGAGGAAAGTCAAATTTACTCAACAGAACTACCATGACAGACTCTCACAGATTCTAACAGATTTCCCCAAATTGGATGTAAGTGACTTGGGGACACAGGTAGTGATGTAAATGTGAGCCAGCAGATAATTGGTATTTATAGCCGGTTTGTGTACTTCTCTGACAAATAAGGAAGGAAACAAAATGATTCACTTATCAGACTTTGTGAGTTAGTGGCAAAGCCGGGAACAGAACAGGTTTTTGATTCCTAGGATTCTTCCTTTCCCCCTGCCAAACCCCATGTAAGAGGGCCCAAAGCTGTCTCCTCAGGCTTTCTCTGTCACTCTGAGGCTTGCAGGTGCCAACCCAACTCTCAAAGCTGTGCGCTGTGAATCTGGCAGCTCACCGGCTTACGTGGGCTTCCTCTCCTCCTCCTTCCAAGGCTCCTTTTCCTGTGGCCTCAGATTACATCAGCGGCCTGAGGTCCACCACTGTTTGTGATCCTGTTGCTTCATCAGCCAGTGATGGTCAGTTCAGCACTGACCCCTTGGTGGACTGGTGAGAGGAAATTGTGTGCGGGAGCTGTGATTTGTGCATTGACCTAAAACAGTTGAAATCTTCACTCCACAGCATAGTCGAGTTTGCCTCTTGATGAAGCTTAGAAAGCAAGAACAGACACTGCTTATGAGGTCACTGTGTAAGGTCACACGGCTGCAAGGTGATTTGAGGTGGTGAAGGATGTGGGGTGGGGACAGCAATACAGGGTGAGAGCCTAAATTTGCCACTGTCCCAAAATAGTCTGTAAAGCTAGCTTAAGGCAGAGGGGGAAAGTCAGTTTATGTGATAAGAGTTTCTTTTATATTTAAGGTGATGATAGTTCGTTTAAACAATTACAGATGTGCTTAAAACAAGAGTCGAGATTTCTGTTGGCAGACAGGCGTGCACTTTCCGTGTGTCTCCCAGGCGTGCTACAGGTGCTCAACACAGGCCAGCTGAACGTGTGAATAGTTTCTGGGGAAAGGGTGGGTACCTGGCACTTACCTGGTAGGAAACAGGAGAATGGGATTATTGAAAACTGATGTGATACTCAGGAACACTTGAGCTGAGCAAACAAAATGCTGTGAACTAATTAGTACCAGATGTCTATAGTTCTTTGTAAGAACTTTTATCTTTTTTCATTCTTGGTATTTTTTTATACAGTAGAAGTTTAAATTTGTGAACATTCTATTACTTTTTTTTTTTTCTGAGGGGGGCGAGGAGGAAAAGAGGGAGAGAGAAAATCTGAAGCAGGCTCCACACTCAGTGTGGACGTGGGGCTCAATCTCATGACCCTGAGGTCATCACCGTAGCTGAAGTCAAGAGTCAGATGCGTAACTCACTGAGCAACGCAAGTGCCCCCGCTGCGGTTTTTACTAGAGTTAGCTATCTGAGAAGAATTGTAGAGTAGGAGGTCAGAGCAGCTGCATTTGCGGCATGATTGGAGTGTCTCGGGTTCTGTTCAGGCACAGCAGTCATCGAGGCCCTGTGCTTGTCTAGTGAGAAGAAGGATGGTAGGCGTGGAAATCTGCAGCATGTCAGATGAGTGAGGAGAGCGGGGAGTTTGTAGCGAGGCCTGAGGGCAGTGAGGTAGTGAGCCGTGCAGCCGCTCGAGAACAGCACTGGGGGCACAGGAACAGCAAGTGCAGAGGCTCTGAGGAACAGAGCGTGATGTCTTCGAGGAGCAGGAAAACCCAGGTGCTGGGGCAGGGTGTGTGAGAGGGGGAGGGCTGGAGATGGGTCGGAGCGGATGTGCGGGCCAGCCAGCTGTGCTTGCGTTCTGTCTGAAGCCTTCCAAGTTGAGCCTGGGACATGCCGAGCTTTGACTTACGTTGTAGAGCATGAGCGGCCCGTAGGGTAGGAGACCACTGGAAGGTTGGTGCACTGCGGTAAGCAGCTGCTGGTGGTGAAGAGTTGAGTGCTTGGGAGGAAGAGCTAACGGGTTTGCTCACGGCACAGGTGTGACAGTGCTGTGGCCATCTGTCCATGCAGGAACAGGGAAGGTTGGAGGAGGAGGGGGGTGGTTTGTATGCATTGATCAAAATGTGGGTGAGACGTCACACAGAAGCACACATGGTCTGGAGCTTTATGGGAGGTCTGGCCTGGAGATATCCGGGCGCTTAGATCCATGTGAGGTCACCCAGGACGTGAGTGAGGAGAGAAAAGTGCTCCCAGGAACTCTAGTGTCGAGGGTTGGGTAGGAGCAGGAGGCCGGAAGAGCTGGAGGCCAGTTGGATAGGAAGCATCAGGAAGTGTGAGGGGCCAGCTGCGTGCTGCGCAGAGCTCCACAGAGATGAAGGGAGTTTGGGGAGGGGCTGATCTGCTGGGCTGTTTTGGTGGACTGCCGGAGACGATTCTGACCAGGCTGCGTTTAAGGGAAGAATGGAGCCTCTCTTCGTGATGTTTGCCAAGAGGGGAATAAAGGAGTCGAAGGATTGAGGGTTCAAGGGGGCTTGCAGACTTTTAGATTTGGGGGGGTGATGACAGCACGTTTGCAGGCCTGGATTCAGGTCTTGAGAAGTGGGGGAGGAGTCTGGTGCACCAATGGGAGAGTTGGCCGGGTCTGTGGATAAGGGTGAGGGGGACACAGTCTCGGGCCCAGGCCAGGTGGGCAGGCAGAGGCAGAAGTGACCCCTGAGCTCACTGAGACGTTTTCTCAAGAGAGCTAAACAGTCTTCAGGAGAGAGGGCTGGGGGAAAGATCCTGGGGGTTGGAGGAGAGAGGAAAGGTGGGATGTACTTCCCTAGGAAATTATTCTGCAAGTATTCCTGACATCGGGATGAGAAACCTGTGCTAAAAGACCGCTGTGTTTCTATTCTAGGATATCCATCCATTTTATGCTGATTTGATGAACATTCTCTATGACAAGGATCATTACAAGTTGGCTCTAGGACAAATAAATATTGCCAAAAACTTAGTGGACAAGTAAGGTATTTTCCTAATGCAGTGTCTTCCAAATTATCGTGCGAAGTGAAAAACATCTCCCGTACCTGTTTTTGTGTCCTTCAGTGTGGCTAAAGATTACGTGCGGCTCATGAAGTACGGAGACTCTCTGTACCGCTGCAAGCAGCTGAAGCGCGCGGCGCTCGGGCGGATGTGCACGGTCGTCAGGAGGCAGAAGCAGAGTCTGGAGTACCTGGAGCAAGGTACGCGTGCTGCGCCGGCAAGAACGCCGCTCAGGGGGCGCCTGGGGGGCTCGGTGGGGTAAGCCTCCGCCTGCGGCTCAGGTCGTGATCTCGGGGTCCTGGGATCGAGCCCCGCATCGGGCTCTCTGCTCAGCAGGGAGCCTGCTTCCCCCTCTCCCTCTGCCTGCCTCTCTGCATACTTGTGACCTCTCTCTCTCTGCCGAATAAATAAATAAAATCTTAAAAAAACAAAACACGCTGCTCGGGGACTTGCCAGGGACTCATCTTTGGGATAGCTGTGTTTGTTTTCGTTTAGACCTGGCAGGGTCCAATTACTTTTCTCCATCTAGCCTATGAGAAATTCTGACAGGCTAGTTATTATTGAAAAAGGAGCTAGCAGTTAAAATGCTTACAAGTTACTAGTACTATTAAGGGAATTTATTTTTCATACTTAGTACATAGAGCACATATGTTATAAATCACAGGGAGATACCAAGAAAATATGTAAAAAATAAAATGACCCACAGTTTTAAGCTATTGACATTATAAATTTTTACAAAAGATTGCATCATGGGATGCCTGGGCGGTTCAGTTGGTTAAGCGTCCAACTTTTGGTTTCAGCTCGGGTCACGATGTCACGGTCGTGGGTTAAGTCCCTGTTTGGGCTCCATGCTCAGTGGGGAGTCTGCTTGAGATTCTCTTCCTCTCCCCTTCCCCAGCTGGGCATGTGCAAGTATATTCTCTCAAATAAATTTTTAAAGAAAAGCTTTGCAATATGTGTTAGCATGAAATTGAAATTGCTACTCCAGTTTCGTTACGTGATGATTTTTTTAAGAGGACAGTTCCGAATTAGTGTAGTATCTCTAATAAAACAGTTACATGCCTTTTTACATATATTTTTATGCTACAAATGTTTTTAAGTCATTGTTCCCCTTCCCAGGCATCTTGCAAATAATTTGTAACAAGTTGTCCTACCTGACTACTTTGACAGTGCTTCCAGGGATCTGTTTTGTCTGATCGCGAGGGTAGTCTAGTGGCCTCACTGTGCCCCACAGGCAGCACGCCTGGTCCTTGCATGCAAATAGCCCACGGCCTAGGTAGGAAGCAGTGGCGCACGCTTGCTTCAGAATCACTGTCCAGATGCCGTCTCACTTGATAAGAGTGGTCTGGGCAGTTACACATGTTTCCGGCTCCACTTTTGACCTGTTGAATACGATCCTGGATACAGCCAGATTTGGGAAACACTCTTCTGTGTACTGTGCAGTGTCTGCAGCTAATCCTTTTCTATTCATATTTTTTCTGTCAACTCACGTTATAAATGTTGGAACGGGGTTAATAAAACCATGGACCAGGAGTACAACTCACTGAAACAGACTGTGTGATGTTTGACTTTCTCCGTTGTTCTTACGAAATTAAGCACCTGTAATGTGAACCTCTCACAGTGCGTCAGCATCTGTCCCGTCTGCCAACTATTGACCCGAATACGAGGACCCTGCTCCTGTGTGGATACCCGAATGTTGGCAAGTCCAGCTTCATCAATAAGGTTAGTCTGGGGCGCCTGGGGGGCTCGGTTGGTTAAGTGTCTGCTTTCGGCTCCGGTCATGATCTCAGGGTCTTGGGATGAGCCCGGTGTCCGGTTTCCTGCCTCTCCCTCAGCTTCTCCCCCTGCTTGTGCTTGCACGCGCGCTCTCTTTCTCTCTCTCTGTCAAATAAATAGAATCTTTAAATAAGGTTAGTTTGTGGTGATGACACAAGTGACCAAGGTCCTGAAGCCCGAGGGCTGCTGTGTCCTGTCCCTGTGGGTTGGAGGCCAGCTGGCCAGTGAGTCGTTGGGTCGGCACTGCCCTCGGCATACACAACCCTTTACTCGAGGGGAGGATTGAGTGTGTACGAATCCACGTTTCTGTTGCTGTTGTGGAAAACATTGTATCTTCTGGTACGTGTTCCTAAGTTTCTTTGGGATTCGAGAAGTCCGAGTGTGGGCTTGTTAGCGTGCGGAGAGCCCAGTCTGGGAGCGGAGGCACCAGGGGAGCTGCTGGGGACCGACAGGCTGCACTCGCTGCATTGGGCTTCCTGAGGTATTTCGTGGGGGTCACCTGTCACATAAAGTATTTGCTGCATGCTGTGGGAGTGGCTGAGTTGCTCTTTCCTTGAGCGAGTTTATTCATTGGGACTCTAGGGCACTATTTAGTAACTTGGTGCTTCAAGATAACTCAGCTGAGTTTCGGGGACCTTAACAGCATAGAAGCTGCCTTTAAGGGGTGCCCAGGTGGCTCAGTCAGTTAAGGGTCTGACTCTTATTTCTGCTCAGGTCACGATCTCACAGTTGTGAGATTGAGCCTCACGTCGGGCTCCTACTCAGTGTGGGGTCTGCTCGAGATTTTCCCTTTCTCTTCCTCTCCCTCTCCCTCTCATGTTCTTGTGTGCACACTCTTTCTAAAATAAATCTTTTAAAAAATAAGTGTCGGTTCACAAATAAATGAGTTCAGATGCCAATCAAGAGCAGTTACATATGTGTCCGCTTGGAGCCCATTCGCAGGTTTTTCTTTGGTCCCCAGCTGTGCTGACATGACAGACTGTGGCTCTGCAGTGCTTGAGCCGATGGTCCAAGCGCTTACGAGCCACTGGCCACGCAATCCCTTACAGGGAAACAATAAACCGTTGAGTCCCTCAGGTGTACCGACCACTTTTGGAGAGGTGTGGCTGGTGGGCCCTGTGTCAGCCGTGCAGGTGGGGCGTTTCTGTCTGCACAGCAAGTTTGTGGGGAACTCCCGGGGCCGGGGTGGATCCGAGCAGAAGCTGAAGGACACCCTCCAAGCTGGTGACCCTCCAGCTCCCTAATGTCTGATGGGGACGGTTCCTGCACTGGCCCGGTGGCGGGAGGAAGTGGGTGGAGCCTGTCAGCACAGCTTCTGTCCTCAGCAGTGTAATCGTGCCAAGTCTCTCTCCTCGTTGGGTCTCGATTTAATGCCAAACCCTTTGTCTCCGTAACCCGTAGGTGCCACATTTACCCTCTCAAGAGGAAATAAGGCACGGAACTTGCGTAACTGTGGACGTTGTTTTGTTACAGGTGACGAGAGCCGATGTGGATGTCCAGCCCTATGCGTTTACGACCAAGTCTCTGTTTGTGGGGCACATGGATTATAAGTACCTGCGTTGGCAGGTGAGCGCTCTCACGTCCAGGTGGTTGTTAACGGAGTTAGATTTCGGGGATCCCTGAAGAACTAGAGTGCCTCCCTCATTCCCAGTGAGCTTGGGGGAAGACTCCAAGGAGGTGGGAGAGATTCTCGGGGGCCCCAGGAGCCCCTGTGGAGGGGCCTGTGTTAATGGCGGTGCTTCCAAAGACACGAAAGCCTCGTCATTGTTCCTGACCCTGCCATACAGATGACATTTATTAGCCACGTAAGAGCTTGGAGCGGTCTCCACAGTAGAATTTCGTTTCGTAAACGACGAAGCCGTCTCTAACACACGGGGGCGTTCGCCGGTTGCTCTTGTGTTCTGCTCCTTGGGGCCCTGGCTGGCTCGGCCGGGAGAGCGTGCCGCTCTCGACGTCCGGCTCGGGAGCTCAAGCCCCGTGTTTGGCACAGTTTGACATATGTTTAAAAAAAAAAAAAAGAGGAGTCCTTTTCCCCAGGTCTTTGGCTAGTTCTTTAGTGAGCTCTGCGGGGTCCACTCATCCCCCTTTTTTCTCCATGTGTAAAGCTTTGATTTTGGTCGGTTGGGAGACCTGCGTTTTATGTCCTGGTTGTGCGGGGGCTGGCATGGGTGCCGCGTCCCTTCCAGGGTGTGCTGGGCGGGAGCTTGTGGGTAACATGGCTGACCGTTAGGTCGTAGACACCCCGGGGATTTTGGACCACCCTTTGGAGGATCGGAACACCATTGAGATGCAGGCCATCACGGCCCTGGCCCACCTGCGCGCTGCCGTTCTGTACGTGATGGACCTGTCCGAGCAGTGCGGGCACGGGCTGAAGGAGCAGCTGGAGCTCTTCCGGAGCATCAAGCCTCTGTTTGTGAACAAGGTACCGGCGGGAGCCCGGGCTTCCCGTTTATAGCCGGCACCGTGAGGATGGTAACGTCAGCGTTTGTCTTCCCTGTTCCAGCCTCTCGTAGTTGTAGCAAACAAATGCGACGTGAAGAGGATAGCTGAACTTTCTGAAGACGATCAGGTAAATCACCGTAACATTCTGAGTATTTCTTACCTACTAATTCCTAATCTCATCTCAGACCAGCAGAGTTTCGAAGGAATTTTAGCAATACTAGTGCAGGTTTTTATTTGTGGTCGAGGTGGTAGCGTCAGTGGGTTATTGGCGGCAGACTAGACTGGCCTTTCCTGACCTCTGCTCTGCCTTCGAGGCTGTGGGAACACGCGTGCGCTCAGCGGGATGGTACATCTAACCTGTGCAAGGTCTTACCTTGGGGCCGCAGAGCACGCAAAGCACCGCAAGTAGGCCGCGGGCGGCCCGGCGCACTGAGCGGCACCTGCAGAGTAGGGGTGTAGGTAGGAGGGTTCTGTGGGTGTCACGTGCCTGCTGCACAGCCTTGTGGGGAGATGAGTTTGGGAACTGAGTGGAGTGAGGGAGTGAGTGAAGGAGGAGCATCTGTGAACTTGCCGAAACAGGGAGTCTAGAGCGTTCGCTGTACTTCCTGGAGGCAGGTGGGGTGGTTAGGCCTCGCTCTCCACGCATCCCCCCCCTGCAGCCCTGGAGAAGCTCTGCGCTAGTGCAGAGGTTCTGAGACTCCTGGGCACAGCCAGGCCTGCAGGGTGGAAGCCTGGGAGGCGTCCCCGGGGTGGGTGACCCTGGAGCTTGGAGGAGCAGTGCACTAGGTAACCTCCCTGTGGCCCCATCTCCTGGAGCGCGTGTCACTGACCAGCTCAACGGAGAGGGTCTCCGGGGGTGGCATGCTGTCCCTTCCCAGTGCCTCTCTCTTGTGCTGCTGGGACACCTAGTGCTTGCTAAGAGTGAGGGCTTTTTTTCCAGCAGCCGTGCTGGTGTCTCGGGCACTGCAGTGGGCTCATTCAGTTACTGACCAGGGACACACGGCCGTCAGAGAATCCACTTGGGCTGGAGAGGACCCGGTCCCTGTTAAGTGATGTCCGGTTTTTAGGCGCCTGTGCTGGAGGGTGGAGACGAGGGTAAAGTTGTGAGGCCCGGAGGTTGGGGTGAGTGTCAGGCCAGGTGCTCGGGCTTTGAGGTCAGGCATGCCCAGGCCCCAGCTCTGCGGTCTGCCCGCCGTGGTAGGGGTGGGGTCTCCGTTCTGGAGCCGCGGGCACTAAGAGCTGCGTTCCCGGGTGGTTCGTCGGCAATGTCATCAGGCAGATTGAGCGGAATGGGAAAGCACGTGGACAGGGGATGCCATCGCGACGGTACTATTGGGTTAACCCGAGCGTGCAGCCTGCCGGGTGCTCTGGCTTGTCGCTCGTCTTATGTGCGATGGACGGTCGCTGTGAACTCAGGTAGAGGCAGAGTGTCTGGGCCACGAGCTAGTCAGACCCCGGTGTCCCCAAGACCCCTGCTCTTTGCAGGGCAGGAGGAAGTCTCCTGGTAAGTCGGACCCTGTAGTGAGGGTGGTGGCCTTGTTCGTGACAAGTTTTCCCGTCAAGGATTGACCTCTGCATCTGGGCGAGGGGGCGCTGTGAAGAGGTGCACAAACGAAGCTCCTCGTTCCAAATCTGAGTGATTTCTAGGTTTCTGTGTTGTTTTGTAAGGAATTCTCTTAGGTTGTAGAGGCCAAACGTTTTATTTAAAAAGACCATTGAAGACACTCTAAAAAAAAATTCTGTAGTTTCATGTTGCCAGGTTCCTTATTAGAAGATGACGTCTTACAGAGGAATATTCCGGGGAGCCTCTGGTTTGCTTCTGTAGTCTGGTTTAATCTTCCTGGTAATGGGTATTTTCTTAATCACAGAAGAATGTAGGGAAAGAGCAGCATTTGGGGGAAATGTCCTTTAGAAGAACTGAGAAACAAACCGTGGACGTGCTAACTAGCATTTATGATAACTGTGTGAAAAACAGTAAGAATTATTCATGGGGAAGTGGAAATAAACAATGGCTCTCCCGATTTTCTTTTATCTCCCAGAAAGTATTTGCAGATTTGCAGGCTGCAGGATTTCCTGTGGTTGAGACGAGTACCCTGACGGAGGAGGGGGTCATTCAAGTGAAAACAGAGGTCAGTGCTTCATCCATCCCTTTATGGCCTTGTCAGAGGAGTCCGTTTTGGGGACGGAAGCATTCTCTGCAGGCATCGTGGGCAGGGGGCCCTCGAGGCGACCAGGCAGGAGAGCGTGCGCGCCACACTGAGCCTGGTCCCCACCCGTCCAATTGAGCATGGGGCTTGAGGGGACACTCTGACTCCCGCACGGGTGGCTTCACTTTGTCCACTTCTTGCTGTCCTTCCTGGCCTGCCAGGAGGGCTGCGGGAGCCACACTGTCGTGGGACTTACACAGAAGTCGGAGCAAAAGGAGCGTGGAGAGAGCCGTTTCCTGTTAGGTTTCACGTGCGACTTTGATCACTTACGCCGGTCCGATGCCGTGGTTGACTTGGCTCTCGTGCTCCAGTCAGAGTCCAAGGGGGGCCGTGAATCCGGCTGGGGGCACAGCACGAGGGTCGCCGGTGGCGGGAGGCAGGCCTGGAGGGGCCGCGGACTGTTGCCTCGGGGTGCTCCCCCAGCCTGGGCTGGCGGCCTGCTCCCTCCTGAGCGTGCGGTCTGCCCGGGGGGGTTACATGGACCTTGGGGTGATCCGCAGGACAGCACCAGCCGCTGTGACTCCTGAGAAGAGCACATAGCGGGGTCTGAAGCTTTAGAACGTGGTCTGCTGATGGAGGGGGGGCGAGGGCTCTGGTTCCTGCCCCGCACCCCGCGTCCAGCCCGAAGGCGGGGTGCCTGGTAAGTCTGGCTCTGTTTCCTCCCTTCAGGCTTGTGACAGGCTCCTGGCTCATCGAGTTGAAACGAAAATGAAAGGAAATAAAGTGAACGAGGTGCTGAACAGGCTGCATCTGGCCGTGCCGAACAAGAGAGACGACAAGGTGAGGTTGGCCTTCCCGGGAGCCTGCGAGCCAGCACCCGTCTCACTCGGGGCCCGCGGGCACCGCGCACACTCACGCAGAGTGGAAATCACATCGTGTGTCTGGATGTATAAAAGCGCAGAGGTAGAGCCTGCCGCTTGCTCCGCCAGAGGCAGTTAGTGATGTCTTGTTCATCCTTATGGTGTGTAAGCATATTTTTAAAAATCTTCGTAGAAGCATATCACATTCCTTAAAATATTCTGTTTTCTAGGCACCTGGGTGGCAGAGTCGGTTAAGCGTCTAATCTTGGTTTCAGCCCAGGTCATGATCCTCAGGGTTGTGGGATCGAGCCCCGTGTCGCTGTGGGAGTAGGGGTGTTGTCACTCAGCAGGAAGGCTGAGATTCTCTCCCCCTGTCCCTCCCACTTGTGCTCGCTCTCTGAAGTAAACCAGTCTCTAAGAAAAAAAAATTTTTTTGTTGGTTTTCTTGCTATTGCTGTGCTCAGTTGCACTCTTTATCGGTAAGTGTTTGTTTTTAATTGCAGATGTATACGTAGAGTGAATTTTACGGTAGAGAGTTGAAAAGGTCAGACCGTGTCCTCCAGAAATGGCCTCCTGGGTTATGCTGTACATTTCCCGGATCTTTGACGTTGCGTGTTCGCTGATGTCAGTCTCATTGATTAAAGATGGTCCCATTGCTGGGATTTCCTTAATGATTAGGGCAGGCGAGCATTTTTTTATTCTTAAAGATTGTAAGTAATCTTTACACCCAACATGGGGCTTGAACTCACAATGCTAAGAACAAGAGTCATGTGCTGCGCCCTGTTGGGAAGCTTTTTTCATGAGCTTATTGGCCTGTTCCTCAGGTCATTTATCTTTTACTCATTTAATTTATAATTTTTATGTGAAGGAAATCAGACTCTCATATGTTCCGTAGGGGTTTTTGTTTTTTGTTTTTTTTTTTGTTCTTTGGTCATTTGGTTTTTGAATTGGGTTTCCTTTTTCACCCTCAGGTTACACATTGTTAATATGCTGTTTAATATTTAATTTTTAAAATACATGTTACTAACTAATATTGACATTTTTTTTTGTGGCTACTGGGTTTTGTGTCATGTACAGAAAGACCTACCATTTAGGGTGCCTGAGTGGCTCGGTCATTAAGCGTCTGCCTTCAGCTCAGGTCATGATCCCAGGGTTCTGGGATTGAGTCCCATATCGGGCTCCCTGCTCAGTGGGTATCCTGTTTCTCCCTCTCCCTCTGCCTGCTGCTCCCTCTGCTTGTACTCTCTATCTGTCAAACAAATAAATAAAAGTTTAAAAAAAAAAAAGAGACCTACCATTCATTCCAAAAATATTCTTTAAAAGTTTCTTTTTTCCTATACTTGAATGGTTTCATTTTTTTAATCTTACTTGTTCTGAACATAAGTTTTTGTTCAGTCTTGCATTTTTTTCTTTGTTCTTGGGAAGCAGGCAACTACCCAGGTGTATTTTCGCTGGGCTGGTCATTTATCTCAGAACTGATGACTAAATCCTGTATCTTTCCATTAAATTCTTCTGTATACTGGGTTTCTGTCTAGATTGCTTTCGTCTGCTTTGTCTCTCCTGTGTTGCTTTTTTTTTTTTTTTAAGATTTTATTTTTTTATTTGACAGAGGGAGAGAGATGACAAGTAGGCAGAGAGGCAGGCAGAGAGAGAGGGGGAAGCAGGCTTCCCGCTGAGCAGAGCCCGACGCGAGGCTCGATCCCAGGACCCTGAGATCACGACCTGAGTCGAAGGCAGAGGCTTTAACCCACTGTGCCACCCAGGTGCCCCTCCTGTGTTGCTTTTTTGGTCATAATTTTTCTCGAGAATCTTGGTGTTTATTTTTTCTAAATAAACTTTGGAGGGACCCTGACTGGCTCAGTCGGTTGAGCGTCTGCCTTCGGCTCAGGTCATGGTCCTGGGATCCTGGGATCGAGCCCCGCGTTGGGCTTCCTGCTCAGTGGGGAGCCTGCTTCTTCCTCTGCCTGCCATTCCCCCGCCTGCCATTTCCCCAGTTGTGCTCTCCCTCTCCGTTATATAAAGGAATAAAATCTTTCTTAAATAGATAAAGTTTGAATCAGCTATGGAGTCTTCCTATTTCCTTGCCCAGCTGGCCCTGAGGTCCTGCCCAGTCGTCTGTTGGATTGGAATTGGTCTGGCTTTGCAGAGGGGGAGCATGCCTCTGGTTTTTCCCTTGTGTTCCTTTTGCATTCAGGAAGGTATTTCCATAATTCTTTCTGGTGATATCTCCTCAGGAGAGGCCCCCTTTCATCCCCGAGGGAGTGGTGGCACGCAGGAAGAGAATGGACATTGGGGAGCCCCGGAGGAAGCGGGTAGGTCTGCTTCAGGGGTGCAGAAGGCCGCTTGTGCACGGAGTGGGCACAGAGCGTGACACTAAGGGCATCCGGGCCCGTGCTGTCAGGCTCCGTGAGCGCAGACCTGAGTGGTGCAGCCCCCGGGACATGGGAGCTGGCCGCACGGGCATTACGGGGGGCTGGCGGGTTGGAGAAGAGGTCGTCCCCCGGGGGTGAGGAGGGACTCTGCACTTGTGCACCTGGAAGGCCAGCGAGAGCTGATGGGAGTGCTCTGCCCCTTCGTTGCAGGAACGAGACCTTGAAATGGAGCTGGGAGACGATTACATCTTGGACCTTCAGAGTAAGGGCCGATGTCTGGGTCAGCAAGCTGCAGAAGGGCTTCCGTGCCTGCGCGCCCTGCAGCTGTGCCTTAATCTCTTTCGTAGAGAAGAGGGTGGGCTCTGAGGCTTCTCGCAGGCGGTCCCGGTGCTTCAGGAGGGTGGTGGTGAGCTTGCGTGGTGCGTGGGTGCTGGCGTAGGCCGCTGTGCCGACGGTCTGCCGCCCCTGCCCTCGCCTCCTGCTCTGGGCCCATGGTCCGGAGGCGCTCGCTGGCTGAGCCCGGCGTGTGTTTCTTGGCTGGGGTGTTCGATGCAAGTGCTCTGTTTTCCTGGCGAGACGAAAGAAGTCACTTGGGGCACATTGTGGTTGAAGGTACTAAAAACTGTGGTAAATGTAACCATTCTTTTCTACTTTAGAGTATTGGGATCTGATGAATTCCTCTGAGAAATACGATAAGATACCAGAGATTTGGGAAGGCCATAACGTAGCTGATTACATTGATCCCGACATCATGCAGGTCTGTGTCACTCGCTGAATTGTGTGATTTTATTCCTCACGTGACCATGAAGGTACCAGCACGGCCGTTGGCCTACCTGGACTTGTTGCCCGTGTTCCTTCTACACCACGAGCCTCCCCACCCTGTCATGGCCTGCTCCTGCCAAGGGTCCTGGAGACCCCAGGGCTCTGCTCCCTCTCTGGTCTGAGCCGCGGCCTCCTTTGTGGGGCAGGTGGACTCCGTGGGCGGCGAGCTCCCTGTCCTCCGACCTGACCCGCTCTTGCCTCCTGGAGCTTTGCTCCTCAGCAGCGGCTTCCTCCTGTTGGCCGTGTGGTCGCACGTTCCTTTTCCTTAAAAAACAGAACCTCTCTTAAATTGTGTGTCCTCTGCTGGGCAGGCTCCTCCATTTGCACGCTGAGGCCCACACTCCCAGCCCCAGGAACCCTCTCATGGGCTCCTTTAATCTCTACCCCAGCATGGGGCCTGAACTCAGGATCCCGAGATCAGGAGTCACACGCTCCTCAGACTGAGCCAGCCAGGCGTTCCCATAATTTGTTTTTTATTAGCTGTGTAGCCAGCAGTGGCGTTTGTGTTCGGAGAAGGCCTTAGAACGGGGAAAGGGGATGTTATAGTCCCATATCAGCTCACATCGAAAAGTTTCTAGTTTTTCCAGCAGGAGGTGCTCTCGCTTGTGTGTGTGTGTGTGTGTGTGTGTGTGTGTACACGTGCGGTGGAGGGAAGTGCTGGGGAGTGAGGGAGGTGGTGTGTGCACATTTCCCCTTGACGTCTGCAAGAATTGGCAGTAAAGAGAAAGAAACGGCACCGGACAGCTCACGGGGCTGTGGGCTCACTGCTGGGAGGTGAGCTCTCGGGCGTCGCTGTGCAAGACCGGGCGCAGGCACTCATCGCCCCTGGAAAGGCTAAGGGGGACTGAGCTCCCGCAGGAATATTGCTACACTTAAGAGTTTTTCACTGTTGTGTTTAATGACAATTCTTTAAGAAATTGGAAGAGTTAGAAAAAGAAGAAGAGCTAAGGACAGCAGCGGGCGAGTACGACAGTGAGTCTGACAGCGAGGATGAAGAGATGGGGGAGATCCGCCAGCTGGCGAAGCAAATTCGGGAAAAAAAGAAGCTGAAAATTCTGCAGTCCAAGGAGAAGAACACACAGGGCCCCAGGATGCCGCGGACCGCTAAGAAGGCAAGTTCTGTGTTTCCAGAGCGCCAGGGCTGGCTTGCGCGGGTGTTGGAGTCTCGTATAGTAGTTGCTAAGTGCGACATTCCAACCCAAGTGCGGCTGTGGCATTGCACCTACTTTGTCTTGTCCATACGTACTGGCGTTCGAGGTGGGTCGAGCCCCGGTCAGCTGAATTCTGCTGATGGCACCCTTTCCTGGTGACTTTCGGGTTCCACACTGTTGGAGTCAGCTTCTGTGCAGTTGAACAGGGAAAGGTTGTGGTTTGAGATTTGTGGCAGAAAAGCCATCAGCCACCATGTCCCTGTCGCTTAATTTCTCTGTGAGTCAGGACTCATCTTTGCAGTTTACAGAAACAATTTCTTGGCTCCTGTGACTGGTTAGGATGGGGAGAGTCACAGTTTAGGCGCAGATTGTTCAAACAACACGAGAATTCTTTCCGATCTCAGCCCCGTCTCTGTAGGATCTTTCTCTCCTGTTCTGTGTTCGTCACGGTGGCAGGTGAGACCAGGTCCCATGGGCGCCCTCAGACCACGGGATGTGGTAGGCAGGAAGGCGTGCAGGGCAGCTGAAATGTGACAGGAGTGGAAGGGATACAGTGACGTTCCAGACACCTCTCTGGATGTTAGTGTGTCTGAAATACTGTTTTCATGATACAGCAGACGAGTGGTTCTTAGTAGACCGTCTGTGTCCCCAGTGGTGCTCAGTGGGTTTGGGAGGAGACACCGCAGCTGGAGTTTGCGTCTTGGGGCACATCATGTGACCTCAGCATCAGGGACCCTGCACGCAGAGACGCCTTGCAGAGTTGTGCAGAATCCAAGGACGTGACATGTATGTCATCTTACACGTGGCCACTGCTTGGGAGATGTTGGTTTCAGCAGCTTTTTTTTTTAAAGATTTTATTTATTTATTTGACAGAGAGAGAGATCACAAGTAGGCAGAGAGACAGGCAGAGAGAGAGGGGGAAGCAGGCTCCCCGCTGAGCAGAGAGCCCGATGCGGGGCTCGATCCCAGGACCCTGAGATCATGACCTGAGCCGAAGGCAGAGGCTTTAACCCACTGAGCCACCCAGGCGCCCCTAGTTTCAGCAGCTTTAATGCCTGTCCAAAATACGAACGTGAGCTCGATTAAAAGATTTAATTCCTAGAAGAAATGTATCCTAGATCATTGTAAAAGGGACATTTTCCCTTGAATTTTTTTTTTAAACATTCGTCAAAGTAATTTTGCTTAAATCCCTTTTCCCTGTGTTCAGGTTCAGCGGAAAGTCTTGGAGG
Source organism: Potos flavus (assembly GCA_028534135.1). NCBI lineage: Eukaryota > Metazoa > Chordata > Mammalia > Carnivora > Procyonidae > Potos > Potos flavus. The sequence goes on along the minus strand of CM052897.1, from coordinate 121,882,823 downwards.
ATGAGATGCGCGGTCTTGGTGTTGACATGGATGACAAAGACAACGTAAGTGCGTGGGGATGGTCCTGGGACATGGACGGCTCTGCTTAGGACACCAGGCTCTCCGAAATCCAGGGGCCGGCAGAGCTGGCTACAGAAGCAAGGAGAACTTGGAGCGTGTGTGTCGAGGAGCAGCATTGAACGTGCTCGTCGCACCACCATCTGCAGGCTCCTCGGGACGGCTCGGGGCACTCGGCTCCAGGGACCCTGCTGGTGGTGCAGGGTCTGTTTTTAGCCTCCGTTCTTGTTCCCGCAAGAAGAGTTGAGGGACACCTTGCACGCTCCATGTGGCCCTGAGCATGGGGCGGCCCCAGTGCACTTTCTTTGTGGGGTTTTGCTTTTTTTGTTTTT
>CM052897.1:121854772-121881934 GCA_028534135.1 Potos flavus | reverse complement strand
GGCCTGAGGGACCTTCAGGAAGGGTTACCCCGAGACGCAATCACCTGCTTGTCCTACATCACAATGGAGGAGGGGCGTTCAGGAGGCCAACAAAGGACACATTTACCTCAAATGGCAGTTAACTCCAGAAGATGCTAGCAAAGGAGGGTGTGGGATTTTCACTAGAAATGTAAATAAATCTAATAAAAAAAAGTACCCTGGACTGTTTACCTGCACTGTCCGATACGGTAGCCAGTAGCCACATGTAGTGATTTAAATTTAAACGTAAATTAATTAAAATTTTAAAAATTCCTTAGTCACACTAGCCAGCCACGTGCTTTGTGTAAGTGTTACATTTGATAGTGGTTTTAATTGGTTCTTGAGGAAAGAGGGGCCGGTTTTGTTTTGTCCTGGTAACCCACTCTTCTTCTCTACCTCAGAGACCTATACGTTCTTGGCTATTTCTGGAACATTACAAACACAATCAGCACTAACTCACTTGTCCTTCTAACATTTCTCTTGGCAGACCCGTCCTCTCTTGCTCCGAGCTGTTGGTTCTTCGTATAGAAAGGCTATGAGATTTGCGCTTCTGTTTTGCTTGGCGAGCAGTGGAGCAACTCCCGCTTTCTGTGGGCATTACTTCTACAAGGTGATTTCCTGGTCGTTCCTGCAATAAGCTACACAAAAGCAAGAAAAACAAGTACTTAATTTCTGATATGGCAAACTGAAATGAAGAAAAAATAGACGACAATAATTACTTTCAATTCTAAACTTCTTCACTATGGCAATATTTACCAATTAGAAAGTGACAAATTAATTTTAAGATAAACACCCAGCCTTCGTCAAACAGGTATCTTTTTATCAAATTTGATTAACAAGTTTTGAAAAATCAAATATCAAAGAAGGGCTTAAAGAACAAATCTCCCTTAACCAATTTTCCCCTGCCTCAGCCTACCCCGAGAGAACCAATTCTAATCACACGTTCTAGATCACAGATCCTAGAACAATGCTGTCCCAAGAGAAATGCAATGCAAGCCACACACATCATGGCAAATTTTCTAGTAGCCACATTAAAAAAAAGTTTAAACAGGTGAAATCACTTTTAATGACTTACTTCGCCCACAGTGTCTAAAATACTATCGCTTTAGGCAACATGAAAACCACAGACCGCCACACTCTTCTCCAAAGCAGCCGTAAGGTCTTGTATTCCCATCAGCGATGCAGGAGATTCTGCTCTCCAAGCCTCATTTGGTGCGCTCCCTGTTTAATTTCAGCGGCTCTGACAGATGTGCAGGTCCCAGAAGACCCGGGACGGTCTTCACATACGCCTCCCTGGTGGCCGGTGACACTGTACATCTTTCCGTGTACTGATCTGCAGTCTAAATATCCTTTTCAGGAAAACGTCTCCTCTATCTTTTGCCTATCTTCGAATAGGACTGTGGGTTTCCACTGCTGAGATTTGAAAGCTCTCCGTATAGCCTTCATTAGTTATATGTCAGGTGCGTAGGCTACCAAGGTTCCCGCAGTCTTTTATCCTAACAGGGTTTTTCACAAAGCCAAACTTTTAAATTTTGATGAAATCCCACTGATCAATTATCTGTCTCCTATGGATCATACTTTGAGAGTCATGTCTAAGAACTTTTTATCAATCCTAGCTCCTAAAAATTTTTTCTTCTTAAAATTTTAGTATTATACATTATATTAAATTTATGAGCTAGGAGCGCCTGGATGGCTCAATCATTAAGTGTCTGCTTTCGGCTCAAGTAATGATCCCAGGGTCCTGGGATGGAGCCCTGCATCAGGCTCCCTGCTCAGGGGGAAACCTGCTCCTCCCTCTCCCACTCCCTCTGCTTGTGTTCCCTCTCTCGCTGTGTCTCTGTCAAATAAATAAAAGCTAAATAAGTGAATAAATTTATGAGCTACTTTGGATTGATATCTCTATTAAAGTGTGATCCAGGGGTATCTTTGTTTTGGGTTTTCTTGTTTGTTTCATTCTTTGCTGAGGATATCCAATTATTCCAGCACCACATGTTGGAAACTATTCATCCTACACTGAGCTGAGAAAGTTTGGCATCTTGGTCAAAAATCAATTGGCTATACTTAGGTGAGATTATTTTTTGGTTCTCTATTCTGTTCACCTGATCTATGTAACTATCTCTCTACAAATAACACAGTATTTTTTTCAGTTTTATTTAAGTACTCTCTATACTGAACATGGGGCTTAAACTCATGCCCCCAAGATCAAGAGCCGGATGCTCTTCCAACTGAGCCAGTCATGCCCCTGCCATTACAACAGTCTTGATTACGGTGTGGTCTTGAAATCATTAGTGATTCCTATCACTTAAATCTTCTTCAAAATTGTCTTAGCTATTCTAGTCCCTTTGCCTATCTATATAAATTTGGAATAATCTTTCCCATACCTACAAAAATAAAAATCTTCATGGAATTTTAACAGGAATTCTGTTTAATCTGTTCATCAATTTGGAGAGAAGTGGCACCTTTATCATGTTGAGCCTTCCAATCTATGAATGCAGTATATGTCTGGTTTATTTAGATCTTTTCTTCCCTCAGTTTTGTTGATTTCCACGAAGAAGTCCTACCTATGTCTTTCTGAATTTACACTGAAATTTGTGCTGTTATTTTTCTGAGTAATGTAAAATAACATTGTATTTTTATTTCCATTTTGTGTTAATTGCTAGTATCCTACATTGTTGCTGAAGTCGTTTATTAGTTCTAGATTTTTTATTGATTTTTTGGCATTTTTTATGTAAACTATTATGCCATCTAAAAAAAAGAACAGCTTTATTTCTCCCTTTCTAATATGTAGGCCTTTACTTCCTTACCTTATTGATCTGGCTAGAAATTCCAGTGCTGTGTTGTAAATAGTGAAAATAAATATCCTTGTTTTGTTTTGATCTCAAGGTAAAAAAAAAAAAAACCTCTGTTTCCGACCATTAAGTATGCTAGCTGTAGGTCAAATGTAGATTTTGTCTACTGAGATGAGAAGGCTCCCCCATCCTGAGAGTCTCACAAATGTGCTGAATTTTGTCATTTTTTTTCTGCATCGCTTAATGTTGTGGCTTTTCTTCAGCCTGTTAACAGATCAGTTACACAATTTTCAAATGATAATCCAAATTTGCATGTACAAATAAACTCCACTTGTTCCTAGTATACAAGACAATCTCTGTCCTCTCATTTTGTTTCCTTTTTTTTTTTCTGTCTTCCTGTGGGTTACTTAAAACATTTTTTAGAATTTCATTTTGATTTACGGTATAGTTTCTGAGTTTACCTCTTTTGTATAACTTTCTTTAGTGATCGCTCTAGGTATTAAATTTTCACAACTATCACAGTCTGATTATCAACACTTTACAAGTTCACAGTAATGTATAGAAACCTTATCTTCCTGTCTCCTTACACTCCCCCACTTGTAACAGTCAAGTGAAATACTTCCTCTACATACACACGAGAGAGAACATTAAGAGCTATGCTTCAACTTTCAAACATGAGTAGTATCTTGAATTTACCAGTATGTTTGCTCTTTTCATTGTTTGTACTTCCTTCCTGGTGTTCCCACATTGCTTTACATCATTTCCGTTCTGTTGAGAGAACTTCCTCTACCTATTATCTTAGGGCAGGTCTGCTGGTGACAGATCACGTGAAGGATGTTTTCACTTGAAACAGAATCCTGAGTTGACAGTTCTTTTCCTTCAGCACTTGAAAAATATGCCACTTTCTTATGGCCTCTATGGTCGCTGATGAGAAATCCACTGTCAAATTATCCTTCCACTACTGGTAAAGTGACATTTCTCCCTCACTGCTTTTTGTCTTTAGTTCTCAGAAGTTTGACTACGATGTGTCTTAGCATGGATTTCTTTGAGTTTATCTTGTCTGGGTTTCACAAAGCTTCTTGATTCTGTAGGTTTACGGCTTGCTAAATTTAGGAAATATTCAGCCAGTATTTCTTCAAATACATTTTCAGCCCCACTGTCTTTCTCCTCTTTCTGGGATTATAACAAGAACGATAAGTTTTTGTCACAGTTCCACAGGTCCCTGATATTCTGTTCACTTTCTTCCAGTCTATTTTCTCATGTTGTTCAAGTTGGGTAATTTCTATTTCTTCAATCTTTCTTCAAACCTCTCCATTCTGCTGTTCAGCCATCCACTGGGTTTTTTCGCTTCAATTACACTTTTCAGTTCTAAATTTCCATTTTTTTTTTTTTGTTTTTTTTTTAAGATTTTATTTGACAGAGAGAGAGATCATAAGTAGGCAGAGAGGCAGGCAGAGAGGGAGGAGAAAGCAGGCTCCCCCCTGAGCAAAGAGCCCGATGCGGGGCTCGATCCCAGGACCCTGGGATCATGACCTGAGCTGAAAGCAGAGACTGTAACCCACTGAGCCACCCAGGCGCCCCTCCATTTGTTTCTTTATATCCCGTTCCATTTGTTTCTTTTCTACCTGAGATTTTGTTTTTTCATTTGTTTCAAACATCACTAATTGCTCACTGACACATACTCATTTTGGCTGCCTTAAAATCCCTGTAAAACCATCTAACATCTGCGACATCTCTGCATTGCTGTCAGTGTCTTTTCTCATTCAAATTGAGATTTTCCCAGTTCTTCATATGACATATAATCTTCGACTAAAGCCTCAACATTATGGGTTTCATGTTACTAGACTCGGGATCTGATTTAAGTCTTCTGTTACAGCAGGTCTCTAATGACCATGTCCCAACAAATTCTTGTTTCTGCCAGGCGGGCTGTAAAGGTGGAGATGGAAGTCAGGGTTCTCTGCTCGGCCTCCGCTGACCCTGCATGGAGGTACTCCTCACTGCTGCTGAGTGGGGTGAGAGGTCAACCTCTCCCTTGGCCTCCACTCACACCACCCTGACCACACCAGAGGTCCTTGTTACTCTACCCTACGTGGCCTCATTACCATCGAGTGGCGTGAAATTCCTGAATCTCTACTAGGTTTCCTCTAATGCCACCCCAGCAGGAAGAGCATGTTTTCAACACCCAACATAGATGAAAATCCCACCTGCTCACCCAGCCTTCTCTGATTACCACCCAGCAGACGGTGTCACCTCAACACAGCTCGTCAAGGGTAATTCTCCACCCAGTCTTAAACAAGAAGAGTAAGGGTAGGTGCTGCAGTGTTTTCTAAAAGTGATCTGTCGGGGCACCTGGGTGGATCAGTGGGTTAAAGCCTCTGCCTTTGGCTCAGGTCATGATCTCAGGGTCCTGGGATCGAGCCCCGCATCGGGCTCTCTGCTCAGCAGGGAGCCTGCTTCCCCCTCTCTCTCTGCCTGCCTCTCTGCCTACTTGTGATCTCTCTCTCTCTGTCAAATAAATAAATAAAATCTTCAAAAAAAAAATTTTTTTTAATAAATAAATAAATAAAGTGTCCTGTCTCTGGGGCTTTCCCTTTCCGGGTCTTCTGTCTAGAGAGCAGGCTCTTCTTGGGTCTTTTGAGGTGAGCACTTTGTTGTTGCCAGGCTGCTACTTCTTCAGGCCTGAGTTAGGGATATATGAGGCAAAAAAGAAAACCCAGGGAACTCAGTTCTGTGTCATTTCTGAAGTCCCAATGTACCAATATTACTGTCCTTCCTTCTCTCCACCTTTCAGTCTCGTATGTGTTTTATACATGCTGCGCAGTGTTTTTAGATATACTTAGTGGAATACGGAAATACCTCTACTCTATCTCTCCATAAGTACAAAATCAGAGATCTTTTGTATCTCAAATTATATGTGTACACCTTGTGTTAAAATGGAAACAAGAAAGTAAATCGTGGGGCGCCTGGGTGGCTCAGTTGGTTGGGCAGCTGCCTTCGGTTCAGGTCATGCTCCTGGAGTCCTGGGATCAACTCCCGCATCAGGCTCCCAGCTCCGTGGGGAGTCTGCTTCTCCTTCTGACCTTCTCCCCTCTCATGCTCTCTCTGTCTCTCTCTCAAATAAATAAATAAAATCTTAAAAAAAAAAAGTAAGTAAATTGTGTTTTACAACACACTTAGAACTTTCAAACTGGTTAACTAATTTGGTGTTTTTAGGTTTAAAATTCTGAAATCTATAAATTTATTATCACCTATTTTCTATGGCTTTATGTAAACCAAATTCAACTATCCAATCTAAAAAAAGGGAAATAGGAATAAGATAACTGTATTTCTTTTATCTCTAAAATTCTCATTTGGTTTTCTTTTTAATCTTCTATTTCTCTCACTTTTTTTGGACATTCTATTTGTCAAAGCAAGTTACAAGGCCAACCCAGACTCAAGTGGAGGGCAAACAGACTTAACCTCCTGAAAGAAAAAGAATGAGAAAGAATCGTAGATCACCTTTAATCCATCACACCTTACTCCATTTACAAATTCTGGCTATCCAATGAATAACATTTTGCTTCCCTAAAAAATGTCAGGAACAGAACTAGTTTTGCCACTTCAAATACTTAGCGGAGTAAAATGGATATAAATAATCGAGTTAAGTTAAACACCTACTCAGAATAAAATCCAAAGACCACAACAGTTAAGAATGTGAGTTTTAGAGCCATGCAACCCCCCACCCCCAACTCTTCAAAGCATTGTGAAGCCAAGCCTCAGCTTAAATATTACTTCCTCAAAACAGCTGCCTTTGACCACTGCTAGTCACAGCACTGCATGACTCTCAGCACCTCCCACCTCGATCTCACCCGTGGTTTACTCACTTAATGAATGTTTCCCCCACACCACCGCCAGTGTCCCACCTGGGACATTACTTGGGCTCACTATTGTCCTTGTAGGGCCAACCAGGTGGCCCGACATAAGTACATCCCAAAATATTTGATGGTGTAAGTGAATGAATGAACGAACACATCTATCACCAACTAGCTGCGTAACCTCAGTCAAGTTACTTAACCACCTTCCTGAAGCTTAACTTTGTCATCTTTAAAGCAGGGATAGCAACAGCATTTATTTCCTTCTTTAAGTCACGTACCAAATATTCTTTAGTTCATAAACACGTTAGGTACTAGGAATACAGCAGTAAACTAAACAGACTTGGTCCATACTTTCAGATTATTTTAGAGTTATGAGACAGACCTTACACATAATCTCAGAACTTGTTACAGAAATTACAGATTGTGTGGTGACTGCTCCGAAAGACATTCGAATATCATGAGAAAACAGGATACGACTAAAGAGTTAGCAAGGTTTTTCCGAAAAACTGACATTTAAATTGAGACTGAAGAACTAGTTAAGTGTTAACCATGTGGAAAGAGAGAGAGGGAGTGGGTTTTCCAAGAGCAGGAACAGCATGTGCAAATGCCCTGAGCTGAGAATGAAACTAATTTATCAGAGATACTAAAAAAGAGATAATGTGGCTAAGGCAAAGCAAACAATGGAGAGAATAGTACAAGTGGGAGAAGGAGGCTTAGAGCCTATCTTTTATGTTTAGAGTGTATCCTAAAACAAAAAGGAAGCCATTTCAAGGTGTTTACATAAATGAGTGACACTAGATTTGCATGAAAAACCACTCTTGCTGCTGTGTAGAAAACACATGGAAAAATCAGATGACTACAAATGGGGAAGCCAGCTAGGAAGTTACTAGAGCAGTCTGGGCAACAAATGATGATCGTTAAGATCAGAGGGGTACATGAATGGACTTGGGGTGGGGAAGGCAGGTGGGGCAAAAGAGAGAGGTCAAGAACAGCCCTCACTTCAGAGGTAAGAAGTAGGTGAAAAAGAGATCAGATTATTGAGGTACTGAGATATTGAGGCAGCAGATTTGCAGAAAAAAGCAAGAACTAAATATTGAAGGTATTATGCTTGCAATGCCTCTAAATATCTAAAACACAAAAGAGGCAGGAGATACACAGGTCTAGAAAGGGAGAGAGAACTAGGCTAAATTTATAAGTCTGGGAGAGGTCTACACTAAAAGTAGAGATGGGCATTTTGACCCCATCATACCTGCAAATTCTATGACTTACCAAATATTACTCTTCTTAGTAAGATGGGAAAAAGCTTATAAGGAACATTACGGGTAGAAATAAGCAACACGTGGAGCGCCTGGGTGGCTCAGTGGGTTAAAGCCTCTGCCTTCAGCTCAGGTCATGGTCTCAGGGTCCTGGGATCGAGCCCCGCATCGGGCTCTCTGCTCGGCGGGGAGCCTGCTTCCCCCTCTCTCTCTCTTTGCCTGCCTCTCTGCCTACTTGTGATCTCTCTCCCTCTGTCAAATAAATAAATAAAATCTTAAGGAAAAAAAAGAAAAGAAAGAAGCAACACGTAATAAAACTGGAACTCCCTCAAATGACATATGGAAAAATTATTTTTTTTAAGTAGAATAATTTTAATTAACTGATTCAATCTTAAATCCTGTTTCATTTTCATAGTAAACGAAAAAAATTTTTTTTAAAGATTTTGTTTATCTGACAGAGAGAGCGCGCGCGCGCGCACACAAGCAGGGAGAGATGCAGCACTCGAGGCTCGATCCCCGGACTCTGGTACCATGACCCGAGCCGAAGGCAGATGCCTAACCAACAGAGCCTAATCACACCAGCACCCCAATGGAAAAATTATTTTTGACTGAAAAATTAAAGAACAAATATTTTTATGAAATTTTGGTCTGAAAATTTTGAGCTACAGAAATTAGAGATGGCTGAAATAAAAACATAAGCAAAACAATGGCAGAACCTATAACTGGCAGAATTTTATATACACAAAGATTACACTGATATTAATTTTGACAAATTTGAATATAACAAAAATAAATTGGTTAAACAATTCATATGATCCCACCTAAGAGTATTTCAGTTTTTTTTAATAGGAACACTCAGATCTATTTAATTATGCCACATAAAAAATTGGCCAAGAAACCAAACTGACTTAATGGAACATTACCTAGAAATTATATTCTTCATAAAAAGGAGGTAGACATAGTTCCTTTTCAGTGATTACACATATTAAATTAATAACTTCATAAAGCATCTCCATTGTTAAATCATTAACACAATTTACCATAGTTACCCTGCAGTTTATAGTCATATTTTGTAAAGGAGGAAAATATCAAAACCCTGTGAAATCGATCCTAATAGAGCCGCAGAGAAAAGAGGAGACTTTATCTGCAGACATTTCAATCAAGTAAACAAAAGAGTAAAGGTCTTCTCTTTCCTCTCTGAAGACCTGCATCAGTGGAAATATTCCATTAAGCATAAGCTGGAAAGTTAATGCATTTTGAAGATTCCACAAGCTGGTTATATAAAGTGCAAAAACTGCAACACCAACCTTCCTTTTACCTCAAAGTTGTAGGTTCTTCGGTGTTTTGTTTTGTTTTTCATTTTTTAAGTAATCTCTACACCCCTCTGGGGCTCGAACTCACAACCCCAAGATCAAGAGTCACACACTCCACCAACTGAGCCAACCAGGCAGCCCTCAAAGTTGTAGGTTTTGAATCAATGATTTTCTGTCTTAAGTATCATACCACTGGCTTTCCAGACACTATACCTTCAGTAAGAAATAAGCAGTCTTCTATACAACTAATTTTAAAAATTGTCACCCTCTGGTGGTGCCTGGCTGGCTCGAGTTGGAAGAGTGTGTGACTCTTGATCTCAGGGTCATGAGTTCAAGCCCCACGTTGGGGTGTAAAGATTATTTAAATAATTAAAACTTTAATGAATAGGGGTGCCTGGGTGGCTCAGTTGTTAAATGTCTGCCTTCAGCTCAGGTCGTGATCCCAGGGTCCTGGGATTGAGCCTTATGTCAGGTTCCCTGCTTGGCGGGAAGCCTGCTTCTCCCTCTCCCACTCCCCCTGCTTGTGTTCCCTCTCTCGCTTTGTCTCTCTCTGTCAAATAAATAAAATCTTAAAAGAAAAAAATAAAAGGGGCACCTAGGTGGCTCAGTGGGTTAAAGCCTCTGCCTTCGGCTCAGGTCATGATCTCAGGGTCCTGGGATCGAGTCCCGCATCGGACTCTCTGCTCAGCAGGGAGCCTGCTTCCTTCTCTCTCTCTGCCTTTCTCTCTGCCTACTTGTGATCTCTGTCTCTCTGTCAAATAAATAAATAAAATCTTTAAAAATAAATAAATAAATAAATAAATCTTCACCCTCTGCCTTTCACGAGTCTTTAACCTCCCTCCTCCCCCACAAACCCCATATAGTGTTGTTCTGGGCTTTGCTTGTTTTTGTCATTTCACCACACAGTCCATATACTGGCAATCTTTTCACATTGATCCATTTCCAACCAAATATGTACACTTCACACAATTATAGTTTATAAATCTGGAACAGGTTTTGGTTCCACAAAACCTGGCATCGAATGGAGATGTTTCATCCTGAGTGATTTTATCCCTTAAGACCTCTTCAAGCTCTGTGAAGTGCCATCTCGATGATGGGCTCGTAATCCCGTGCCATGCACTACTGTGTTATTAATACTCGAGGATGATCCGGCTAATTGAAGTTCTGCCTCTTCCACTCATGTCTTCAGTGATATTCACCGTTCTTCTGAAACTAGAGTGGTAGGTTCCTCTAGTTTTCTTAGCCTGTTTCCAATTTCTTCTTTTATTCATTCGTTAATCTTTCCATCAAAATTCTCTTCCTGAACCTTCTTTAAAATTTTACTCTTGTCCTCCTCCTTCACATCCTCTCCCTCCTCCAGGAGTCTACACTGGTCCCAACACCGCTTCCTTCCTTCCACACCAGACAGTCCAGGGAGAACAAGCCCTTGCTTGGTGGGGGAACTAAAGTATCTACCGTCTTCACTTCACGGATCCGTATTAGTATAAATTCTATATAAATGTTTGAAAAGTTTAGGGATCTTCAGGTTGAAATCACAGAGAGAAGCAAGGAAATTGCAGGTGTTTGTAAAAGGAATCCTGAACTGATACAGCATGGACTCTAAGCTAGACAAGGATGGAAGTGCGGTTAGAAAGCACTGCAGAGACAGATGGGCAGCTCTACCTGAGACGGAAGAACTACTACACAGGTGTGCTGTGAGGCTCACATGGATCAGTAAAATCAGCCACTACTGCTCCAACATCCCTGTGAGGCACAGTTCCCAAATGTTCAACAGGCCAAACACTTTAGTAAACTGGTCATAGAACTGCAAAGGGGAGGGGCGCCTGGGTGGCTCAGTCAGAGAAGTGTCTGCCTTCAGCTCGGGTCATGATCACCGGGTCCTGGGATCGAGTCCTATGTCAGGCTCCCTGCTCAGCAAGGAGCCTGCTTCTCCCTCTCCCTCTGCCACTGCTCCTCCTGCTTGTGCTCGCTCTGTGTCAAATAAATAAATAAAATCTTTAAAAAATAAAAAATTCATACTAACCCACTATTATAAGGCAGAGCCCATTAAACAGGTTCATGAAAAAAAAACCTACTGGTTTTTTAAAAACATTATTTTCAAGGTATTATGAATATTTCCCTCCAAAAACCCAACCTCCTTATCCCACCATTCAAATAAGGTGGTTTAATATAAAGTGTCCTGCACAACGCGTGTGCCACACACATATGACCCCATATACAAAACATTACCCACAATTTCATACCCAGTGGGACTTTTAAACATTTTCTTTTAGCAAGAAAAGAACATGTAAGTCCTTAATTTCATGAACGTTAACCATACGCACAAGAATAATTAAATAGTGTAATCTACATGTGGCACTTAACAGGATCCAATGTGACTTTCCACAAGCCGTTCCGTCCGGCTCTTCCTAACCCGTTCTTGTTACGGCGTTGTGCTGGCAACTCCTGGCCGGCCGGAACAGCAAACTCAACTGCTCCGCAGCATCTCCGGAGAGGGGCACCGGCAGGAATGTGCCACCAGCCTTAACCTGCGGACGGTGTGTACACTGAACGGAGGGACACCACTGATGGGAAGATGAGCACCGAGATTTCTCAAGTGCAAGCGCACATCAAGCGAACAGCCTGACAGAGGCTGAGACAAGAGGAAGGAGCGCTCTCCCTAGAGCTCTCCCGTGTCGAGGACTTTGCAAGAACGCGTGGCACACACCTCCTATCACGACCTCCTCAGTATCAAGACGCGGCTCGGAAAGGTGGCGCAGCCGCGCTGCGGTCGGCCGGGCTCCGCTGCTCTCCCGGCCGGCTGGGGCCAGCGCACGGAGGACACAGCGCCCGCACGACTGCCCCTGGGCCAGGCCGCGCAAGCCATGCGGAGCCCAAGCCCGGGAGCGGAGCGTGCAGGGCGGGAGGCCGGGCGCGGAGAAGACACTCCGGAGGCACGGGGCCACCGCAGAGGCGCACAATTCCGAGGACACGTGTAAGGTCACACCTTAGAGGCCACCATCCGGGATTGACGGGGCGCCCGCTGGCACGGAAACGGAGGACGCTTGCCAACTCTCCCAGGCAGGCTCGCTCAGCTTCAGCGGACCCACTGGGCCCGGTGGCCCCTGCCCACCATGTAACCTGGGGCTCTGAACGAGGCGCCGGCCCCCCGCCCCCGACCGACCCCAGTCCTCCATTCGCAGCAAGGAGCAGTGCACGCGAGGCCGGGGGTGGGGGTGGGGGCGGGCGCGACGCAGCCCCAGGCCCCGCGGGGCACGCCCCCAGCCCCGCTCGGAGGCCGCGGCCCCTGCCCTCGGGCTATCCCTCAGGGGAGGAAGATGACCGCCCGGCACTCACCTGTCCTGCCGCCGCCGTGCCCGCCGACCCCTAGTGCCAGCCGGGTCCTGCGCTGCAGCACGCCCGTTCCCAATCACGCGGCGCCCGCACGGACCGGGAGACGCAGGACACCGAACCTCCGCCTGACGCGGCCCCGCGACCCGGCAGCCCGACACCCGCACTTCCGGAGCCGCCGGAAGCTCCGGCCTCACCTCGCGCCCAGGCCGCCGGAAGTCCCGCCGCGACCTCCGCCCCGCGCCGGAAGTCTCGTCCGCGGCCTCCGTCTCAGCCGCGACCGCCGGAAGTCCCACCCCCGCCCTGCGCTCGCGCCGGAAATCCCGTGTCCGCCCGCGCTGGCGGGGTCGGGAGCGCAGGCAGCCCCGGGCAGTGGGGGTGCGGCGGCGCTTCCCTGCTCCCGTGACTGCTCGCCCCCGCTCCACGAGGCCGACGCTTGCCCGAAAATGAGCCGCGAGGGGCCGAGCCGTGGACTGGGGCGCGGGCGCTCGCAGGGAGCCCGCCCGCGCGGTCCCCGGTACTCACTGCGGCGGGCTCCCGCGGGGGTCCTCGACCCCCACAGGTTCGCGTCCATCGGCTCGAGGGGACAGCTGACAGGCGTCCGGCCCTCCGTGCTCCCCGCGGCCGCAGGGCTGCTGGCCGCGGCTCTTCCCCGCGGGGCTGTGGCAGAGGCTGCCGGTCCGCACCGGCTCCCGGTGGAGGTAGAACTATTAATATTTCAGCTTATCTGCAGAGGATGACTCATCCCCTTTCCTTTCTGAATATTTGTTCGCCATTGGCTAAAAAGAAAAAACAAAATCAGCTGCTCACTGCAAAAGGTGGGACTTGCTCGTCTTTGATCTAGGTTGGAGAAAGGACGTAATGGACCGAGACCTTACAGGAGCGACCACCCTCCGCTTTGCAGACCACTCTGCCGGGGCGTTTAAAGCTGACCTACAGTAAATGAAAAGCAGGACGTTTTCCTGACATGCGGGTCAACATTCTCGCTCCTTTAAAAACGAAAGCTGGCCATCCAAATTCAAGAATCCCTCATAAGATGATTGCACAAGAAACAAATTTAATGTATTTTGGGATCCAAATAACCACAAAATATGTAGAATAAGTCCTCAAGTTATTTACACATTTAGTGAAAGCTCAGCTTAGCACCAAGAAACCCTTCTGTAAAAGAGACTAAGGGTTTCAGACTTTTGGAGGTTGTAGCAAACGTCAGGAGACTTTTCCTCTCCCCTTCGAGGTTCTTCTGGCTGGTGGAAGAGTTACCGTGACATGAGACAGATGAGCAGGAGAATATCAAATTTAGTTATAATTACGTCGGTATGGGAAGTCACGTAAACATGAGAGGTTCCAAAGAAAGGTAAAATAAGGTTCATAGGTCACCCTGAATCTAGGAGAAGGGGGTCTGGGACTTCAGAGGGAAGGAGAGCAACTCAGGAGGGTGGGACAAACTGTTTCCTAAACAAATGTTTGCTAAGAAACAGTGGGACACAGACAGAACTTTGATGAAATAGACCTAGCTAGTTCCCTCCCTGTCCACGGAGGGCTTGACAGTTTCCCAATGCTTAAAACAATTTTTTTTAAGATTTTTTATTTATTTATTTGAAAGAGAACATGCGCGTGCACAAGTCGGGGGAGCAGGCTTCCAGGACCGTGGGATCATGACCTAAAGGCAGACGCTTAACCAGCTGAGCCACCCACGCGCCCCAGGACTTTTCTGATGAAATTAGTGGTGATATTAACAAAGGTGATTGATATTGATTGAATAATGAAATGTGTCCATTAGCAAGATTTGTTTAATTCAGTGAATTAATATTTTCCAAGTGACCCAATGTTGCAAAATCATGCATGAGAAAATACGCATTCAAAGTTTCAGTCCAAACCAATGAATGTTAATGTAACAATATAAAATGTTCATTGATCTGGTTTTGATGTAGGAAAGACATTAGGGTTTGAAGCCAACAGCCAAGAAGGAGTTCTTAAGACGTATTTGGTGGGAAACGGTGGTTTTATTAAAGCAGGGGGTGACCCATGGGCAGAAAGAGCTGCACCTGGTTCATGAGGAGTACCCATTATACACTGTCAAGTTGGGGAGGGGCTTACGGATAGCATGTCTCTAAGGAATATTGGAAGGAAGGTTTCCAGGACATTGAGGGGACTAGCTATTGTTGGGAAAATGTTATTTATTACTGTCTAATAAAACCTTAGTCATGAGACCCTTCAGACGTATATCAGTGGGCCATATGCTTGGGGGGTGATCGCCAACATGTATCTTGGAGAGGTTAGGGATGAAGGAAATTTCTAAAGGAATTTTTATATGTTAAAGTAGACTTACAGGATCCTGGGGGTTGGGCTAAGTTTGCCTTTTGCCCTTAACAAAGTATTAACGTTGAGGCAGTTGAGTACCTAGAGGAAGGTCACTCTGCCTGTTTCAAAGACTTGTCAATGGGCTGTAGCTAGTAAGGAAATTTAATAAATTTCTCTTTCGCCTTTGTTTCCCGCATCAGTTTCAGATTGCAAATAGTAAATATCCTTTAAAAACCACAACCTGTGGTTATTGGGACGCCTGGGTGGCTCAGTTGGTTAAGCGGCTGCCTTCGGCTCAGGTCATGATCCCAGGGTCCTGGGATCGAGTCCCACATCGGGCTCCTTGCTCGGCAGGGAGCCTGCTTCTCCCTCTGCCTCTGCCTGCCTCTCTGCCTGCTTGTGCTCTCTCTCTCACTCTCTCTGACAAATAAATAAAATCTTTAAAAAAAAAAAAAACCACTACCTGTGGTTATTATCAAAAAAGAATAACCATGATAATCTGAAAAGGCTAATAAAATACTTCCCAATTTTCCAGCATATTTGTGTGAAGCAAGATTTTTTTCATAGACTTCAGCCAATACAACCTGTAACAGCTGTCTTCTCTTGTCAGACATAAAAGAAATTTGCAAAAATGTAAACGAAATCTCCCACAAACCTCTTCTGATTTGTTTGCAAAACAATTTTTTATTAAAATGTTCTTCGTCAATATGTAGTGTATTTATCATTATCTTTAAGTGAATTAACAAATATCAGTCAATATTTTGGGATATTTAATATTTAGGGATAGATACAAACAACAGTAACCAAAAGCTCTTTAAGTTCTCGGTAAATTCTAAGACTGTAAAGGTGTCCTGACACCAAAAAGTTTGAGGATCCCTGCACATCACTTCACTTAGCAGTAATGATTCAGTATTTGAAATCTCCCAGGCACAAGAGGAAGAAACTCGAGCTATGTGGACATATTATTTGAAAATTGAGAAATAATTTCACATGTAATCTGAATTAAGATACTCAGTATATAACCACACTTTATTCAACTTATTCGAATAAATGAATGATTGTTACCTGAGGGCAAATTTAGTAATTTTAATAATTGTAAAATTTTAACAGATAAATGAATTTTTTAAATTAACAAGCTAACAAATTTTAATACTTAATATTTTAATACTGAGTGGGTGTGATGTGTAGGGTCTGTGTGGGTATGACATGTGGGGTGTGATGTGTGGGGTCTGGGGGGGTGTGGGGTCTGTGGGTGTGATGTGAGGGGCGTGCTGTGTGGGGTCTGTGTGTGGGGTGTGTGGCCCGTGAGTGTGCTGTGTGGGGTCTGTGGTGCTGTGTGGGGTCTGTGTGTGGGGTCTGTGTGTGGGGTGTGTGGCCCGTGAGTGTGCTGTGTGGGGTCTGTGGGTGTGACGTGAGGGGCGTGCTGTGTGGCGTCTGCGTGTGGGCGCTACGGCGGCTGTGACGTGCGGTACGGCTGTGGGTGTCGGGCGGGTGTCGCAAGAGGGGGGGTCTGCGTGTGGGGAGGACGGTGCGTGCGTGCGTGCGTGCGTGCGTCCGCGGCCTCCCGCACGAGGGCACGCTCTGCGCCGTCCCGCCCGCCGCTCAGAGGGAATCGGAGCCCGGCCTCCCGGACGGCTACCTGCGCAGACGGGCCCGCGCACACACGTCACGCCGTCTGAGCTCGAGCGCCCAGGGCCCCGGAACTGCGCTGGCGCGCTGCCCGGCGCCTCCGGCGCTCAAACTGGCGAGTATGGTCCGGTCCGCTCGCCCCGCCCTCCGTGTCCGGGCGCCGCCCTTAAAACGGCTCCGCGGGGCCCCGAGCTCCGCACAGCGCTGCTCAGAGGGCGCCGGGAGCCGCTGAACCTCCGCTCCGGACCGAGGCCCTGAACCCGCCCTCGTGCGACCGTGAGGGCAGGCGCGGCCGGCGCGCGATTGGCTGGCGAGCATGTGGCGCGCTGTGGCGCGAGCGCTGACGGTTGGGCGCGCGGCCCCGAGGGGCGGGCCCCAGGCCTGGGGGCGGGGCCTGCGGGGCCTCAATGCGGCGGAGCAGGCGCCCCGGGACAGCGGCCGGCTGAGGTAGGTAGGCGGGCGGGGGTCGGGCGGGCCCCCGCGGTCCGGGGCGCGGAGGGGCGCGGAGGCGGAGCGCGCGGGAGCGGGGACCGAGTGTGACCGTGCCGGCCGCTTGCGCCGCGTCCCGTGCGCCAAGCCGCCGCGCGCCCTCCCGGGGGACTTTCGGTAGCAGGTGGGAGTTGCGGGGAGGGCCTCTCGGGCACACGGGGTCACGGGCCCCGGTCCTGTGTCAGCGCCAGGGTCACGGGCCAGGTGCGGCGGGCTGCCAGCATGCCGCAGGTTGACATGGACAAGCTGGACGCGCAGCAGGTGCAGCTGCTCTCGGAGATGTGCATCCTCATCGACGAAGAGGACCGTCGGGTCGGGGCGGAGACCAAACGGAACTGCCATCTGAACGAGAACATAGACAGAGGTGCGGGGGGCGGGGGCCGGGGGCGGGGGGCCGGGGCAGGTGCCCGCCGGTGGACCCCGTGCCCGCTGTGCTGTCCGGCCATGCAGACGCTCGCTCAATAGGGGACATGAAACGGCAAGTTCCAGGGGCTCTGCACCGAAGGTCGAGAATGGGGCAAGTAACTGCTGTCTTACGGTAAAGTAACTGCCCCTCTTTGGCGCGCAGGGTTATTGCATCGAGCTTTCAGCGTCTTCTTATTCAACACGGAAGATAAGCTCCTGCTGCAGCAGAGATCAGATGCTAAAATCACCTTTCCAGGTGAGTGTGCTTCTGACCGAAGTGTTTTGTGGGGAGCTGGATCCAGCGTGACGACGTCCAGGGCATTCTTGGTATCCACGGTCCTAAGGGGAATCCTGTGGATGGCATCATTTCCTATTCCGCATAAAGAAGTGTGTACATTGAGCACAACCTAATAAAGCAGCAATAAAAACTGATACATATGTGTATATTCACATAGACTTCTAGTGTATGTTTTTACCTGTGTTGTAGGTTTGTGTTTAAACTCTTTGATCTTTCTGATTAAGAAGGCGTTAATAGGGGCGCCTGGGTGGCTCGGTGGGTTGAGCCTCTGCCTTCGGCTCAGGTCATGATCTCAGGGTCCTGGGATCGAGCCCCGCATCGGGCTCTCTGCTCAGCGGGGAGCCTGCTTTCCCCCCTCTCTCTGCCTGGTCTCTGCCTACTTGTGATCGCTCTCTGTCAAATAAATAAATAAAACCTTTAAAAAAAGAAAAAGGCGTTAATAAAGAATTTACACATGTCTGTTTCACAGAATGATTACTGATAGTTCATTATAACAGAATTTTTCATTTTTCTGTTACCTTTTTTTTTTTAAGATTTTATTCATTTATTTGACAGCAAGAGAGGGAACATAAGCAGGGGCAGTGTGGGGGAGGGAGAAGCAGGTTTCCCACGGAGCAGGGAGCCGGATTCAGGGCTCGATCCCAGGACCTTGGAATCATGACCTGAGCCCAAGGCAGACACTTAATGACTGAGCCACCCAGGCACGCCTTTCTGTTACTTTTAAAACTTTTTTTTTTCTATCTTTTAGACCTATTGTGAAGAAAAGTTAATCTACGTGTGTATTAACATGTTCCAGGTTGTTTTACCAACACTTGCTGTAGTCATCCATTAAGTAATCCACAAGAGCTCGAAGAAAAAGAGGCCATTGGAGTAAGACGAGCAGCACAGAGGCGTTTAAAGTATGAATTAGGAATTCCCGTGGAAGAGGTAACCAGTTTTAATGCACAACTGTATAAGCTGAAATCTTGTTTAGAAACCCAATATACGTTAAAACATCTTAATTAAAATTTTAAATTTAAGATAGGTCTCTGCTTTGTAACCTTGTGAGTTATTGGCCCCAGAAAGCACCTCCATTAAGGATTATTTAAATTTTGATTTCTTCATATTACTTGTGAGAATTTAGGTCAGTGCTGAAATGGATTGATCTGCTAACCAGTATATAAAGTTGATTATTTTTATAATTGACCAGATCATTTTCTTGTGGAAACTCTTACAAATACGAACTACAGATCTGATTGGGTAAATTGAAATAATCTTTTTTTTCTGGAATTGTTCCTTTATATGAGACCTGAGTAAATAAAGTATATCTCATCTAGTTAAAATGGTAAATACTTTTTCCCCTCGAAAAATACTATCAAGATGTGAAGGAGAATGCCACACATCCAGTTTGACTGCTTCTTTTTTTGATAGTTATTTCAATAAAATCAACTTAAGTTTTTGGTCCTACAGGAAAAAAAATTTAGGCACTCGAAATTATGTTATAATATCTTCACATATCATCAATAGAAAATTAATATTTTAAGAGTTCTGATTCTAAAAGTTTGGTTCTGTTGTCCAGTATCTTACTGAAATGTGATGCGCTGATTTATATTACTTGTGTTGAAGTTTTTGCTGTTGTTTTATTTTCATCCTAGGTTCCTCCAGAAGAAATTAATTACCTCACACGAATTTACTACAAGGCTCAGTCAGATGGTATCTGGGGGGAACATGAAATTGATTACATTCTGTTTGTGAGGAAAAATGTAACTTTGAATCCAGATCCCAATGAGATTAAGAGCTACTGTTATGTGACAAAGGAAGAGCTAAAAGAACTTCTGAAAAAGGCAGCCTGTGGTGAAATTAAATTGACTCCGTGGTTTCAGATTATTGCTGATGCTTTCCTTTTTAAATGGTGGGATAACTTGAATCATTTGAATCAGTTTGTTGATCATAAGAAAATACATAGAATGTAAACGTGAAAATAGATGGTTAGCAAAATGGTGAAAAATTTCTGCACTTAGTAAACTTAACGTAATTTTTTAGAAATTTGGTTCCCCGTAAGAACTCGTCACTTGAAACATTGATACTTTACAACCAGTATTTGTGTGGAAAATAAAACCAAATTGTTAATTTTTTATCACGCACCCCATATGTGTGCATTGCTATTTGTAAAAGACATCTGTGAGAGGTTACTGTAAAAACAGAGAGGGCAAATTAATGTTACCTGTCTAATCACACGGTCCTAACACACTAACAAGTAAGTGAAGCTCTTCATTTTCGGTGTGATGTGATAAATACCGTAGGCAGACTTGTAGAGCACTTTGCTCTTGCCAAATGCTTTATGAATCATTACATTTTTATCATGGTCTAGAAGAATGTGCAGTGGGAACTATTTGCTTAACTACTTCAAAATAGTCCAAATTAACTTTCCATATGAGCAGGTTAAACTAGTAGAGCAGGTTCAAGAGAAATTAAATGGTGTATATCCTGATTTCTGTCATTCTAAGTTGATTCTGTGGTTTAATCATTCTGGAAGTATTTTGATACCAAAAGTCAAACATTGCCTTTGGTAATGATATTGGCCGGGTTAAATCTTTTAAATAGTCTTTACCAGTTAGTAACGTGTGCTCTCCAAATGGCAGTGGTCGGGCAAGCTGTTTGTAAAATGGAAATTGAGTCAGTTGGGTGTTCTTAACCTTGACACCGTTGACCTTTGGGTTGGATAATTCTTGGTGAGAATTCATCCTGTGTGTTGTGGGATGTTTAGCAGCATCCCTGGGTTCTACCCACTCAAAGCCATTAACACCCCTCCCCTGGTGACGCTCACCGTGATCCCAGATGCCAAATGACTCCTGGAGGGCAGAGGCGCCCAGTTGAAAACCACTATTATACAACATCAGGCCATATTGTAGGGGGAAGAAATTCACAGAAAGATTATAGTGTATGTTATAGATTTGGGTTATGGAATGTGTGTCTATTCATATTTAAATTATACCTTGACTAATGCACTTTCCAGAAGTCTTGCCATAGATTTCTCAGATCTGAAATCTTAAGACAGCCGTATTATCCTCGAATGTTCTATAATAAAGAAAAAGATGAGTAATTATTTAACAAAGCTAAATGTTTTGTAAATTCAGTAGAAAAATCCATCTCTTGTTATGCCTGAACAGTTGACTTAAAACTTCAGGCAAGATCGTATGGCAAGTGTCAATTTTTCTGAAAAGCAAAAACAATAAAAAAATCACCACATTTTAATATTGTTGTCTGGTTTGTTAAAACTTTAATCCCATTATTTAATCCTTTAATGAAGTCACGGGATCCATAACCAAGAGCACCGGTGGACAGCACACCTCATCCCACCCAGTAAACCTTCGTTTAATCTTGTTTTATTAGAAGGCCTGTCTGGAACACAGAAGGATGAATGTTCTTCGACCTGATGAACCCCTCAGAACAAAACTTAAATTTCTATCTTAAACCGCTTAAAATTCATGGTCTGACAGCTCCTTTAGGGGCCAGAAGTAGTCTTGTATAAAACGGATTATTCTGGGGGGGCTCCTGGGCGGCTCAGTCGGTTAAGTGTCTTCCTGGTCATGATCCTGGGGTTCTGAGATTGAGTTCCACTCAATCTGCTTCTCCCTCTGCCCCTCCCACTTCCCTCCTGCTTGTGAGCATTCTCTCTCAAATAAAATTTTAAAAATAAAAATAAATAAAATTGATTATTCTGTCCTCAAGCCTATACTGGCCAGAGAACAAGAGTGAAAACCAAGACCTTGTAAGGAAGGGATGCGTGTTACCCCCCTGCGTGGCCCCAGCCCCCAGCAGATGGATGGGCACAGGGACAGAACTCAGAGGCAGGCGAGTGGGTCCCTGAGCTGCAGGCCACGTAATTCTCAGGTGGAGGTGGTCCTTCCATCTGCTCTCCAGGGTACACCTGCTGGATGGTTTCATTCCCCCAATACGGGTGGGCCCATCCGGTGGGCATTCCCAGGGATGGAGGATCCCACTCTCTGTGTAAGTCTGGATGCCCACCCGGATCCCCCCTCTGCATATACGGGTGTCTAGTGTTTCAGTACAGCCCTCCCCACTTCAACTGGGTCCTTGTCAGCCTAAGCCTGTACTTCTCATTCACCTGTCACAGAGTGAACTTGTGCACATTTAAATATCTCGACACACTTACCTCTCATCTACGTGCTCTACATTTATTTTTAAGATTTTATTTATTTGACAGGGAGAGCACACAAGCAGGGGGAGCGGCAGAGGGAGAGAGAGAAGCAGGCTCCCTGCTGAGCAGAGAGCCCGACGCAGGACTTGATCCCAGGACCCTAAGATCACAACCCGAGCCGGAGGTAGATGCTTAACCAACTGAATCACCGAGGCGCCCCTAAACTCCCACATTTAAATCTCTACATAATTCTTCATATTCACATGGCCAGCTGTCTGACAACTCTGTATACTTTAAAGATTTTAAGTAATCTCTACACCCAACAAGGGGCTCGAACCCAGGATCCCGAAATCAAGAGTCAGCCACTCCGCTGACTGAGCCGGCTCGAGCTTCCATTCAGAGCAAGTCATGACATGCACCAGCCAGCCGGCTAGTTTGAAAAATTTTAAACCTACAAAAAAAGTATAAGGATAGTATAACAAGTCCCCATATACCCTTGACATAGATTTGTCAATTGCGAAGTTTGCCACACGCATATCTACTCTCGAGATATTTATAATTTATCCCAGATTTAATGACATCTTTAGCATATAGCCAAGAGCTCACTCTACATGTAGTCCAACCAGCAAGAAAAGGAAACTTAATACACACAATACTTCATCTAAAATACAGCACCTGGGTGGCTGCTGGATGGCTCAGTTGGTCGAGCATCCAACTCTTGATCTCAGCTCCGGTCTCAATCTCGGGGGCGTGAGTTGGAGCCCCACGTTCACCTCCATGGAGCCTATTTAAAAAGTAAATAGGGGGCGCCTGGGCGGTTCAGTCCCTGAAGAGCCTGCCTTTGGCTCAGTCATGATCCCAGTGGGCAGGGAGTTGGTTTCTCCCTCTGCCTCTCCCCCCGGCTTGTGCTCTCTCTCAAATAAATCAAAATATTTTTAAAAAATAAATAGGGGTGCCTGGGTGGCTCAGTCGTTACACGTCTGCCTTCGGTTCAGGTCAGGATCCCAGGGTCCTGGGATGGAGCCCCACATCGGGCTCCCTGCTCGGCAGGAAGACTGCTTCTCCCTCTCCCACTCCCCCTGTTTGTGTTCCCTCTCTTGCAGTGTCTCTCTCTGTCAAAAAAAAAAAAAAAAAAAAAAAAAAAAAACCTCTTTAAAAATAAATAAACAAACAAATAAATAAAATACAGTATCAGGGAAGGAGAATTCTTCCTTCATCTTCGAGGTCTTCAGCTGGGTTAGGAAGTCAAGTGACGCGAGACGGATCACGCAGCTCTCTTGCGCGCGCACGGGAGGCCCAATAAGGACCACGGCAGGCAGGTCTCAGACGCTTGGAGGACGGGTTCGCGAGGGACGCACAGGATTCACAGGGTAAGGAACACAGGGGTCTGGGAGCTTTAATTAGTAAGGAATTCTAAGTGAAAACGTGGTCTGAGGTAGAAGATGAGAAAAACAACAAGGTTGGTTTCTCCAGCTTGCTTGGCTTCACAGGCTCTGTCTCCGGTGATCGTCTTCTACTTCTCAGTCTTGGGCGGTGTTTTTCTGACGGGAGATTCATGTCCTGCGTTCAGGGCACAGAGGGCCTGAGGCGCTCCCGGCCACTGTTTCCCCAGTAGCTTTGATTCAAAGTGACCGGTGCGCTGTTGTGGCACATTCCGGGGGCCCGCCAGGGACCCCTACAACAGCGCACATCTCCCCAGTATTGTCCATCATGACTTCTCCATCCTCCCGCCCCCAACCCCGCAGCCACTCACATCCGTCTGTCTCCACCAGGTCTCCAGCCCATTTGTCTGTCATGAGTCTGACTTTTTAAAGATCCCACATCGATTATTTTCCAAAATGTACTTTATTTTGATTTACCAGATTGTTTCCCATGACTAGATTCAGATTAAACATTTTTGGTTAGAACAGTACATAATATTGTGAATGTGGGTGGGGCTGCGGGTATCTTTTCCATGTCCTGAATTAATTTCCTGTGGACAGATACCCAGTAGTGCGATTGCTGGGTCACAGGGTAGCTCTATTTTTAACTTTGTGAGGACCCTCCACGCTGTTCTCCAGAGTGGCTGCACCAGCGTGCATTCCCACCAACAGTGCACGAAGGTTCCCCTTTCTCCGTGTCCTCACCAAACCTGTTATTTCTTGTGCTGTTGATTTTAGCTGTTCTGAGCTGTTTCTAGCCATTCTGAGGTGTTATCTCATTGTGGTTTTGATTTGTATTTCCCTGATGCTCAGTGATGTTGAGCATCTTTTCATGGATCTAGCCGACCTGGATGTTGTCTTTGGAGAAATGTGTTTAGATGCTCTATTTTATTTATTTTATTTTTTTATTTTTATTTATTTTTTTTTTAAAGATTTTATTTATTTGAAAGAGAGAGATCACAAGCAGGCAGAGAGGCAGGCAGAGAGAGAGGGGGAAGCAGGCTCCCCGCTGAGCAGAGAGCCCGATGCGGGGCTCGATCCCAGGACCCCGAGACCATGACCCGAGCCGAAGGCAGAGGCTTTAACCCACTGAGCCACCCAGGCACCCCTAGATGCTCTATTTTAAATCAGATTGGTTTTTTTGCTATTGAGTTAGCTGTCATTTCTTTGTGACCCAAACTGAGCTGTATTTGTCCAATGTTTCTTGAATCTTTATAATGTCTTTTCTCCATTATAGAAAAGCTGATAGTCGGTCAAAAAACGTTGTTATTCAAATTCTCAGTAGTCTTTTTTATCCTCTTGATTTGCGCAACTCTGAAAGAAATGAATTAGATCTCCTAGTACAGGTATGAACCTGTTGGCAATTTCCCACCCACGTCCAGCTCAGGGATATTTCCCACGTTCACTAGGAGATGAGAGGTTGGGCTGAGAAGGGTGCTTACTTCTTACTTTTGCTATTAAATCTCTAATGCTTTTGCATGATCATGGAGTGTGTGACTAATAACGGTGACTTTTTTCAGAACTTACTGGGGCGCCTGGGTGGCTCAGTGGGTTAAGCCTCTGCCTTCGGCTCGGGTCATGGTCTCAGGGTCCTGGGATCGAGCACCGCATCAGGCTCTCTGCTCAGCAGGGAGCCAGCTTCCCCTTCTCCCTCTGCCTGCTTCTCTGCCTACTTGTGATCTCTTTCTCTCTGTCAAATAAATAAAAAAATAAAATCTTAAAAAAAAAAAATAAAGAACATACTGAAATTTTCGTTAGAAAAGTTCCAAGGCAGGGCACAGCATGAGACTCTTGATGTCAGGGCTGTAAGCTCAAGCCCCGTGTTGGGTGTGGAGTCTATTTAAAACACACACACACACACACACACACACACACACACACACCACAAAATAACAAAAAAGGAAAGTTTTCAGGGTTTTGTTATGCTTGGATAACTGTTAATCGGGTTTCAAGTTATTGAGAGTGTCGCGGCCGGCGCGACAATCTCGAACCAGGGTTGAGGGTTAAGGGTTGAGGGAAAAAGAGTCGAGAGACAAAGTGTGGGAGCAGGAGGGACACAGTGGATGATGTCCAAACAGTGTCTAATTTTATTCCAAAGTGCAGCTGATTATATAGCATGAGGGAAACAACTACAGGGAGGTATTTACATATAGAAATAACGTAATGCTTCTTTGAGCTTACTCCTTATCTCCACATGAAAGACAGACCCTTCAAACCCTTTGGCTCCAAGAAGTCTGGTTAATGGCTCAACAATTCGTAGTTGTACATTCTTTAAGGATCAGTAGAGTCAACAGGAGCAATTTGCATCCCGGGCAAGGACAGCACAGACCCACAATGATGTTATGCTCATACCAGCTTTTCCACTACGAAGATATGATCAGTCACAAACCAGCATGCCTCAAGGCCCCCCGCAGGAGCCCTTTCTCAAGCGACCTCGTTCCGACCACCCTTGGTCAAAGCAGCCGAGGGTCGCGAGTCTGGACTCCACACGGGTCCTTTTCTCAAGCGACCTCGTTCCGACCGCCCTTGGTCAAAGCAGCCGAGGGTCACGAGTCCGGACTCCACACGGGTCCTTTTCTCAAGCGACCTCGTTCCGACCGCCCTTGGTCAAAGCAGCCGAGGGTCACGAGTCCGGGCTCCGCCTGGGTTCCATTAGCCGCTAGCCTGCGGCTGCCTACATGAGAGCTTTACTTTTTCTGCTTATTATTTGTGAGATGATTGACCAGCCAAAATAATTATAGATTTCTCTATTTCTCCTACCAAGACTTCTATAACTAAAGATTCGAACTATTGTATCATCTACTTTTCTAAAATTTGCATTGAATTCCTATTTAATAGAAATTTATTATATTGTATCCAACCGAATGCTTTTAATTCCTTTATCTGATATTCAGACGACCACACTTGCTTTGTTGGCATATTATAGGTATATCTTTTTTCTTACCGGCTTTCCTCCTTTATATTTGATTTTTCTGTTGTTTTTAAATGTGTCTCTTTTGAACAGCATGTTCTTTTTAAAAACACACGGTAGGACTCTCTTCCTCTCTGACTTTCTGTAGTATTGCACATAGGCCCCGGGGCTTAGTGGAAGACCAGCATTAAAGTCTAAGCCTGTCATTTCTAGTCTAATATTACGGCAAGCTGTGAGGCAACTGTGCATTTCACCCCTGCCCTTGGTGGATTAGGTCAGGTTGTGTGAGGTTTTCGTAAGCAGCCAGCATTTCGGGATCGGAGTGTTCACGGAGAAAGAGGGCCAGCAGGTGGAGGCACGTCTGCACACCCACACGAAGCCCCGGGAGCAGGTCGTCTCACCCCCCAGGCTGCAGAGAGGACGCAGGTGCTTCCGTGTGTCCCGGGGAACCTCGCTTTGCGGATGGTGCTTCATGTCCTTCCTGTCCCTGCCTCCGTGGTCTCCCAGCCTGCTCCTTCAGACAAATGCCTTTGGAAAGGGGCAGAGGGGGATGTTTCCTTCAGTAATTCCCACATATTTTCTAAAATCCTTCCTGGAGGGACGCCTGGGGGGCTCAGTCAGTTAAGCCTCTGCCTTCGGCTTAGGTCATGATCCCAGGGTCCTGGGATCAAGTCCCGCATCAGGCTCCCTGCTCAGTGGGAAGCCTGCTTCTCTCTCTGCCTGCTGCTCCCTGTTTGCGTTCTCTCTCTCTCCATCTTTAATAAATAAATAAACAAAATCTTTTTTAAAAATGAAATAAAATCCTTTCTGGAATAAGGCAAGCTTAAAATCATAGAACACAGAACAAAAGGCGACCCAGACAGTGGTAATGATTCCTGAGGCCTGTTTCATGATTACGCTTCCCTTCCGCAGAGAGGACACTGCCAGGATTGCCAAAACCCTGAAGAACCATGAAAATCTGAAAGGCTGGCACGCTCTGTGTTTTCCGTCACAGCCAAGCGCTGAAC
>CM052897.1:121838603-121854272 GCA_028534135.1 Potos flavus | reverse complement strand
GTGGCTCCACCTGCCTGGGACGAAGGTCTCGTTTCACTGCACGGTTTGCTTCCCGATTGTCAAGTGAGGCTCTTGTCGACATCCCAATTTTGTCTCCAGTTCCAATGACATTCTGCATTTACTGCTCAAGTAAATACGGTACTTCAGTTACTGAATAATAAGGATCTGAAAACACTGTGGGTGTAGGTGAGTAGGAATGGATACAGTAAGAGGAGATTTGGCCTCACTGTAGGACACAGAAAGGCTTCTCACCAAGTGCCCCGTGCCAGGGGGCACTGGCTGGACCAGGATGCAGGAAGAACGTGGCACAGAGAGGGAAGAGAATATGCAAAGGCCACAAGGCAAGGTGGATAGTGTGGTAAATGTTCATTGTGATGGTTTATTTTACTTTTCATTGTTATTTCAAATTCTCATTTCTTTTTTTTTCATATTTTTCATTGATACTTTAGAGGGATGTTGAGGGAGGCTGTTACCTATTCTGCCAGATTTCAGTTTTTGAACACGTGGCTTCGTATATAGTTTTAATTAGCTTGTTAAATTTACTTGATGTGGTTAAATTTACATTATGTGATTTCAAAAGATACTGCTGAATTGTCATTAGAGATCATTTTGCCTAAAATTTTCATCTTCTTAAGAACTTAATCTGAGAAGTTTAATAAACAGTGTGTATCTTTTTTTATTTGCAACTCACTGAACATCAGAAAGTTTGTGCTGCATGTAAACTTGAAGTGTCACTTAGAAGGTTACATTGGCAGCACTTGAATATTGAAGCATTATTTTAGAATTCTCCGTGAAGACTTCTGTTTGAAACTACTGTAAGTACGGCAGGCACACAAAGTAGGTCGTAGGCTGTGCCCTCTTGTGGTGAGAGTGTAGCGCGGACTCTGCAGTTTCCTTATTACCAGCAGTGGCCAGGAGGTACATGCTTGTGAGCACAGTGGGGCCGAGGACACCGCCCACGCCTTTGCACCTAAAAATTCAGCAGCGGTGTTGCATCTGTTCCGGGCTTCCCATGAGGTGTGGGTGGGGCTGCAGGTGCGCAGAACCTGCAGGGAGGCAGGCATGCAGAGCGCGACGCTCCTGGGCACTTACGCGGTCCTGTTCTCGTTCAGCTGACACGCGTTGGTCTTTCAGGTCAGATTTCTCGTGTTTCTTCCTCACAGACTTGTAGGTGTTAAGCGTAGTTACAAGAAATAGCCAGTATTTCTATTAGAATATAGCTTATTAAAATGAACTTACGATATCGCATGGTAGAACTTAGAGACTATGTATAATAAAACTTCGTTTATGGGAACTGTCTTCCTTCTCTACAGATTTGGAAGTTTTTGAATAAGGTAGGCTTATTTCCTCCCTTGTTAAAGGAAAAATGTTGTTTTGAAGAAATGCTTCTTTTTGAATCGCTGGGTGACCATTTGTATCATTGGATTGTAGGTTTTGTCTGTAGTCTGTGTAGATGTGAAGCTAAGTTCTTTAAGCATTTTATGTATAAGAAATAAGAATTTAAGACATGATAATTCACTTTGGAAAAGTTTCTTCCTCATTTTAATCAGAATCTTCCTTTTCCAGGACTCTAAGCTGCCTGCCTCGGTTCGCAGTACTCTTCTGGAACTGTTTGGTCAAATAGAGAGAGAGTTTGAAAACCTTTATATTGAAAACTTAGAATGTGAGTATCTCCTGTCTTCGTAAACTTCTATAACATTTTTGGGTAGACATTCAGCACTCTATCTGTTTTCTCTTCTTCTGTATCACGTGCAGTGACTTAGAATAACCCAAATTTATTACGTTACAACTCCCTAGTCAGCAGTCTGTGGCTATGTCACCAGACTCAAATCAAGGTGTCAGAAGGGCTATGCTCCTCTGAAGGTGTGAGAGGGGAGTCCGTCTTCTGCTTGTTTGCATTGTGGCAGATTTCGGTTCTCCGCAGTGTGAGGACAGTGGTCGCCATCTTCTGTTGGCATTCCTGGTGTCTAGAGCCTGCCTCGCTCTTCACCTGAAAGCCCTTCCACTCCTACCTCCAAAGCCATCAGCAGCGGGTAGAGTCCTCCTAGTGCATCCCTTAGCCATTCCTAAGGATGTGAAGGAAGGACGGATCATCGGGTCACGCGTGGTGACCTCCGCATCGAAGATCCCTCGCCTTAGTCACACCTTCAAAGGCCCTTTTGCCATGGAGGCCACATGCTCACAGGTTACTTTTGGGATGGGTAGTATTCTGCTGACTGTACT
This sequence comes from Potos flavus, assembly GCA_028534135.1. Lineage (NCBI taxonomy): Eukaryota > Metazoa > Chordata > Mammalia > Carnivora > Procyonidae > Potos > Potos flavus. The sequence goes on along the minus strand of CM052897.1, from coordinate 121,852,049 downwards.
CGCCCATTCAAACTGTGATTTTATGAAAAATAAATGCATCTTATAAAAACTCCTACATAAAGTATATTTAAATTAAGAAAACATTGATTTGTGTTTCTCTTTAAAATATACTGTATTTTGAGAACTTCGTAAAATGTATTATCTTTTTGACTTACTAAAGGTAAATCAAAAGAATTTTTAAATTAGCTTAGCTTTAGGGGTGCCTGGGTGGCTCAGTTGTTCAGCATCTGCCTTTGGCTCAGGTCATGATCCCAGGGTCCCGGGATTGAGTCCCGCATCGGGCTCCCCGCTCAGAGGGAAGCCTGCTTCTCCCTGTCCCGCTCCCCTGCTTGTGTTCTCTCTCTAAGCTGTGGTTCTCTCTGTCAACTAAATAAATAAAATCTTTAAAAAAAAATTAGCTTAGCTTTAGTTTTTCCTTTTAAATTTTAGAAGGAATGCCTTCCTTTGCTTAAAGAATCAAGCAACATAGGGGCTCCTGGCTGGCTCATTTGATGGAGCATCTGGCTCTTGATATTGGGGTCATGAGTTTGAGCCCCACATTAGGTGTAGAGATTGCTTTAAAAAAAAAAAGCAGGAGCATAAAAAGATAACTACCATTACCCTTGCCTGTCTACCTGTTCTGTTCTGCAAAGGAAAACATTTTCTGCATTTTTTGCTTTTAGTTCTTGTGATTATTTTTGTAAACTTAGTCCACTTTTACTTTTAGCTTGTCAGCTTTAGGCCACCTGCACTCATGCTTCCCTGTGAAACGTCAGGAAACAAACTTGTCCTTTACCCACTCATTGCTCCATTACTTTACAATGTTTGTTATTTTTATAGGGTTTGTGTTGATAAAATCTATGTTAAGCACCTGTAACTGTTTTCTGGTCTCATGCTTTATACTGTGATTTTAGAAATTGATTACTAATAAACAGCATTTCTATTAAAATTTTTTTCTTCATTAACATAAAATGTGTTATTAAAATATTTTTTACTCTAGAACTGAGTGATGTTGAATAAGTAGTGAAGAGAATGTAATCCTGTGTCATTTCAACTTTGCTAGTGGACAATTTAATGTTCTATTTTTGTATTCTCCTTATAAGTCCATCTTGGAAATTTACAGAGGGAGAAATTATTCCAAGTTTTTATAAAGTAAAAATTAGGTACTGTGTACTGCTTCTGATCTTAAGGCTTTTTTTTTTTTTAATTTAAGTATTAATTGTAATGACCCAAGTGCTGTTGAGTTTCTTTTGTGATCTAAGGCCTTATGTTTTATGAATTCATGCAGTTTGTTCAAGAAAAACAATAGAATTACAAGGGTGCCTGGGTGGCTCAGTCGGTTAAGTGTCTGACTTCTGATCTCAGTTCAGGGTCATGAATTCAAGCCCTGCGTTGGGCTCCATGTGGAGCCTACTGAAAAAAAAAAAGAAAAAAAAAACTGTAGGGTTACAAACGACAAATGCTGGAGGAACTTGGAGTTTATAGTCTCTTGCCGACTGGTGAGGATGGCTTCCTGTGGTCTGAGGGGCAGTCAGCGTTCAGGCGGATCTGCTCGGAGCCTTTGTCCTCAGCCTCCCTGTCGCCTGACCCAGCCCTTTGGTCTCATCGGGGGCCGAGTAGAGGGTGGAGGGTGCTGGGAGATGGCATGGCATAGTGGGAGGTGGCATGGCATAGTGGCAGGTGCGCCGCCCTCGTGGACGGCTGTGTGGCCAGGTCATGGTCCTGCCGCCTTGCTGCAGTGGCTTGTGTCCTTGGCCGAGTCCCTTCCCCAGGTGTCACTCCTCACCCTGCGGTCTCACAGGCCTGTTCCAGAGGGCTCGGTGCCGAGAAGAGCACCAGCGCAAGTGTGTCTGCTGATTTTCTTCGTGATGACTCATGTCCTCCCTTTTCCTTCATTCCCCGTGGTTCTGTACTTCTAGTCCAGTTTCCTAACTCCCTGAATTCATCTTTGTTCCATGTTGTCCGTATCTGGCGCTCTGTGGCGCCCCACAGCGAAGGTCGCATTTTGTTACGGCGTGTGTTTCCCCCATTTCAGTGTTCTCAGCTAGACTAAACATTTCACTGAATTTTGGACGGTATCAGAAAAACTGTTTTTAAACATACAGAAGCAAGTACAAAGGGGATGACCTAGACTGAGGCCCAGGTCCCGGAGCCCTGCCTGTGCAGCGTCCTGCCAGTGCCGGAGAGCGCTGGTTGGTCTTCTGCGAGGGGTGTCGTGAGGTCGGTCTGTGAGAACTCTAGGAACTGGGGTCTTGTTTGTTAGGGTACTATTCAGGTCTGCATTTATTTTATTTATTTTTGTTTTCAGGTCTGCATTTAGACAGTACTTCTGTATTAACACTTTTATGTACTCAAGTTTGCGGGTGTGTGTCTTACCTTTTTGAAAAAAACTTTTTTATTCCCAGTGCGTAGGGAAATCGAGACTCTTAATGAACGTTTAGCTGCTGAAGGACAAGCAATCGATGGGGCGGAACTGAGTAAGGGCCAGCTCAAAACAAAAGGTAAGGGTGAGGGCTCACGAGAGGGTTGTCCTGCATGTTCCGTGTTGGGGAAGCGTGGACGTTAATGAAGGACATGGACTGATGGGGCTGTGTGCAGTGGGCAGGACCCGGGCCATGCAGTCACCATGGGCGTGGAGGAAGGGAGGGGTGCCGGGAAGCTGGGCTTCCTGTGGTAGCCGTGGCCTGGCCCCCACGCCGGCACGGACGGACCCTTGGGGGTCGCTGTCTTCCTGTGTGGAACCACAGATGGTGTTTGCTGTCCCCAGTCGGTCCCCGCTCTGACATTCTGTGACCCTGTGCTTGTACGACTGTCTCTGACTGTCGCTTCTCTGTGTCTGCAGCCAGTCACAGCACCAGCCAGCTGTCGCAGAAACTGAAGACCACGTACAAGGCCTCCACCAGCAAGGTATGCCGGGCGCTGGCTCTCGGGCCGCTCCTGTGGTATTTGAGGTGTGCAGATGGGTACCTGAAGCTCCATATTTTCCAATTAGAAGTGTGTAACAGACAAAGAGGAACTTCTGCTGTTTAGAGAAGTTGGATTTTTGCAGGGAGTGTCGTGGGTATGTTAAGTGGCCACGGCCTCTGGACACGTAGACTCTGCTCTGCCCAGGTCCCTCCTGGGAGTCAAATGTTGTATGTGAGTAAATAGATTGTCTTTTTCGCAGGAAGAGACATTGTGTATTTTTCTGTGGCTTGATGCAGAGGCTCTGAATTTGGAGAACGGGACTGGTGGAAAACAATAAAGATTCTCATGAGCCACAGTCACGTTTTCCCGTTTAGCCTCTCCTCCTCTCTGATTTTCCAAGGATCATCCAGAAGTGAAGGTCTTTCTCCAAGGCACGTAGGGACAGTTGTGGTATTTTGCTTTTTTAAAAATTATCTTGTTCTGACCTTCTTGAAGCGGCAAAGATTTAATCATTTGGAAATAAGTTTATCTGGGAGGGAGGACTGCTGTAAGGGAGTATTTTGAAGTAATTTTGTGTGTATGTTTATTTTGGAGTATTTTGGATATACAAAAGATAAATTAATTATTTAACTGTAATAAGTAGACATTCCTTTTGCTAAACCTGAGGGAAAAACTGAAATTTATGGTGTGCTATGATAGCATAAAGAGTTCTTGTTAACTTTCTGTGTTTCCAGTTTGTTCCATTGAGCCTAAAGTTACTGAGTGTGACATCCACAGCGAGATGAACTACAATTAACGGAGCAGATGCAGTCTTATGGCTATTTCTGCTTATTTGAAAATTCTTAGTACTTCTTTGTTATAAAAAATATGAATATTGATTACATTTTCTTCTGTTTCTTTTGATAACTCTAGAGTTTAAGTGGTTAATTAGAAAAAAATTTTATTATATATTATCTAGATTATACTTATTTTAGTTTTTAAGTTTTTAAATAAATTAACATTAAACTTCTTTTCAAAATGTGTTGTAAGATTATGTTCTTCCTCATCTAACTTCTTGTTATGTTATCTCGATTTACATTGTTTATTCCAGTGGGTACAGCTTATGTATACGACATACTGTCTTAGAATTTGGAAACCTTCAGAGCATTTCTGAAGGAGAAGATGAAAGGAGGGTATAAAGTTATCCCTTGCTAGAAATAGTGAAAAACAAGATTCGGGCCAAGGGAAGGATATGTACTGTAATATTCTGCTTAAATAAAAATGTATTTAAATATATTTAAAGCCCCAGTCATTTTAGATCCTACAAATTCATCTCCATGTATAAGCAACGTGTAATTAATGATCTTTATTGTACACATTAAAGACTAATATTAAAAGATGTCATCTGAAAATTGAAGAAAGACTCCTGATACCAGAGAGTATTCTGATCCATGCTGCAGCGTGTGTATTCTCGGGGGGAGCACCGAGTGTGTGTTCAGCGAGGAGGTAGTGAGCTTGAAGCAGCATTACTTGCCTCCTCATTCAGCCCTGACGGCAAGTAGTGTGCTTGGTGCTTGGTGCTCGGTGCTCGGTGCCCCCACGTGTGCTCAGCAGACCACAAGAGATCTTCCCTTCCTGGGTGCCTGAGGACGGATCACTCCTGTCTGTGCCCGCGGGGGGCGGGGGGGGTGCCCGTCTAACGCAGTCACTGTAGAGAGACTTGTGAAATGTTCACATGTGTTTTTATAACGATAACTCTCACTGAAAAATCCCTTTCCGATTTTGTTGAAGTACTTCAGATTGTATCTTAATTAAACGATAATGAGGATGACAGGTGTTAAGTATCACTTTGTCACTTCATTCTACTTTTCTGTCATGAATGTTCACTCTGAGTGACTCAGTCTTTTGTGGGGCCTCTTCGCTGTTGTGATGGAGTTAGGATTTTTAGAACAAAGAGTTAATAGGTATTCAAAGTGCGGTGGGCTTTTGGAAGGAACACATGAAATGACTTGTTACAATATTCATAGATTGCATATTGTCCGTTTCCAAAATCCGACCGGAATTGGGTTTGGCGTGAGTCTTGAGCAGTGACCTTCAGTTCTTCCCGTGTCGGCCAGGCGCGTGGCTCCGGTAGCTCACGTCTCCGGACAGCAGCATCTGGGTTAGAAATGGCAGGAGACTTCCCACTTACCGTGGGGCAGGCCCTGCACGTTCTCCAACTGCATTCTCTCCTGTGGGTTCCATTACTGAACGTCCCATTGGCACCTTACACCAGCCAAAGCACTTTTCTGTGTCGCAGAGGGATGGTTTCACTAGTTGGGGTGGGATAGGAGCTTTCAGAAGGGAAAAAGAAGATAACGGGTTTGCGTTTGAGCAAGTCCTTTTGTAAAATTCAAACCCAATCAGATGTATTTCTGCCTAGAGAATCCGTGTTCATTAAACATGTTGTTTTAGTCGTTCTCGGCGTCGGGACAGTTTGAATGTTCACACCTGAATCGATGTAACAGTGGACTGTGTTGTAATGTCTTTATTCTAAGAATGAATGTACATTCATTTTCAGGGCTTTGCGAAATCAGTGTTCAAAATAGCTGTTTAATACCAAGTTTTCTTTTTCACTTGATTTTATAGTTTTATTATTCTGGTCAATCTTCATTATTCTGATTTGTTTAAAAGCTGAAAAGCCATTCTAAGAACAGTTTAAAACCGAACTCTGAAGAGTTGTGTTTAATTAGTTTCTTTCTCATGCACTTTCTATTTTTCCTTGTACAAGAAAGTGGGATTTGTTGGCTGTGTGTATCATACGGGACGATGCCTCACCCTCGTGTGTACCTCTGTGGTTCTCCTGTCTGTCCCCGTCTGACTCAGCCTTCGGGGCCTGCCGGTGCTGTGGGCGTGCCTCTCGTGCGGCGCCGGCACCGAGCACGCGCTCGGGAGACTGCTGGACCGAATGCCATCTGGTAGCGGTGTCGGCCTTGGACTTCTCCCCACCTTGGGCTCTTTGCCTCCTGATAACACGTGGTTGGTGTAAATTACCAAAAATGGGGAAAAAATGGAGGTTCCCCAATAATAAAAGTGTTTTTAAGGGTGCGGGTTTATTCTCTTGACTTCCATGTCCTGGTAGTTCTTTTTTTTTTTTAAAGAATCTGGAAATTTGGCTGATGGTTCGGATTTGTGGAAGAGACTTGCAGCGTGTAAACAGACCCTTCTCTGTCCTCCATGGGAGGACACACGTGCTTTGTGGGAGTGTGGGGGGTCTTCTGAGGCTGTAGGACGGCCTTCGCTCTTACCTCGCGACACCCAGCTGGAGGGATGCTGCTGTTTGTGCTTATGTTGTGTTCCCTTAACGCTTTCAATATCTCGTTCAGGGACTTCCGCAGGTCCAGACCTCTTTTTCTGTTGTACCTTCGTTAACTTAAAAACGTTCGGTCACCAAGCTGTCTGTAATACTCCCTCCCGTCATGGTTTTAGATCGTCTCCAGCTTCAAGACCACCACGTCCAGGGCCGTGTGCCAGCTCGTGAAGGAATACATTGGCCACCGGGACGGCATCTGGGACGTCAGCGTGGCGAGGACACAGCCCGTGGTGCTGGGCACCGCGTCTGCTGGTGAGTCCACAGCGGGTCCCTCCACTTGCTGGGCGTGGCGGCTGCTGCAGACGACGGCCCTGGCAGCGGACAGGAGGCCCAGTAGTCATTGACACCAGACCGCTCGGCCCTTCCGTGCCCCATCGGGCATGCCGCCGTGATGTGATGTCCGCGGGCCGGGTGAGCGGAGGCTGGCTCTGGGCTGGGGCAGCTGTGCCAGGAGTCACTGTTTACAGCGGCGTCAGGTAGCAGGTCTCTTACACAGACTAGGTAGTTTTTTGATTGGCTTTCGTGGTACTCACAGTTGAGCAGACATGTGCTTCAACAGTGAGGTGCAGGGGGCTTGTTCGAGGAGTTAGGCAGAAGCTGGGCCGCTGGCAGCCCTGTTTGCCTATGGCTCTCCCAGGGCAGGCATCTGAGAGCCCTTTTATCTAATTAAAGGAAGGATATTTTTTGAAAGCTATCCAAGGCGCATAACCTAATACCCTTTCACATAAAAATTGCTGAAGTTAAAAATAGTGCTCACGTGTTGAAAATGACTACTGGCTTGTGAGAAGTTACTAGGTTCTGCTTTTTTTTTTTTTTTTCCTAAGATTTTATTTATTTATTTGACAGAGAGAGAGAGAGAGATCACAAGTAGGCAGAGAGAGAGAAGCAGGTTCCCCGCTGAGCAGAGAGCCTGATGTGGGGCTTGATCCCAGGACCCTGAGATCATGACCTGAGCCGAAGGCAGAGGCTTTAACCCACTGAGCCACCCAGGCGCCCCTAGGTTCTGCTTTTTAAAGTAGAAGTAGAAAATGTTGCAGCAGTTAGACCCATGAAGAAAGTTCTCTTTCTTGTTTAAAATTATGTTCACGCGTGAGCACCCCACTATGTTCTGGAAATTACAATTAAAAAGAAAGAAAGGGTCTTTTTCTGGTCTTAGAAGTCTTGTTTGGATCACTGGCATTTATTTTCCAGATTTCCCTATTATGTAAGAGGAAAGGTCCGCAGGAATATTTAAGTCTCAAATACTTGTAACTGCATTTGGATTTGCATTTCAATGCTGCGTGTTGCTCTGGAAAGTGTTAATTCAACAAAACAACGGATCTGTTTCGTGAGGACTCAGGCGAGATGCCGTCCGGGTGACAGTGCGCTGGGGTCTGAGTCCCTGGGTTTCCGTTTGCCACTTCCCTGACCTTGGACAGGTCACCAGCTTTTGTCTTCTTGGAAATGTTTTCTTTGATCACTTGAACTACAGACTAGCATAGAGTTGCCAGAGATACTAGCGATGATGTAATTTCTCACTTTTATTAAAAAGACCATGAAATTGCTGATGGGTCCGTTACTCTTGTTTTTTGGCTCTTGCAGATCACACGGCTCTGCTGTGGAGCATAGAGACAGGGAGGTGCCTCGTCAAGTACTCAGGCCACGTGGGGTCAGGTGAGCAGCACCGGGCGGGCGGCGGCTCCTGATGGGCGGTGCGCTGATGTGGCTGCTGGCCCGCGGGCACTCGTGGGCGGTCGGAGCCATGCCGCCTGCGCGGCGGGAGCCTCATCGGGCACAGCGTGCGAGCAGGCGTTGTCTGCTTCTCCTTTACCCTTGCCTGGAGAGCCACACATCGGCAGATTTGGAGCAGAGATGTGTACCTTTGTGAGAGACCGTGTGTTCATTGCAGAGGTTCCCTTTCAGGGTGGGGCTGTGTTGCGTGTAGTAGGGCCCAGAGAGGACTGCCGTCTGTCCCTGGGCGTCTGCCTGCGGGTGCTGGCCCGGCAGCCGCGGCAGCTCCGCCTGCCCCCCGAGCTGCGCCCGCCCCGATGCCGGGTGTTCTGACCGCATCTTGCCCGTTTCCCTCTGGGCTCCCTTCGGGGTTCCTTCCTCCTGGCCTGCCCGCCCCCCCAGTCTGTCAGGCCGCCTCCCGGCTCCCTGTCCCCTCGCCAGCCACTGCTACCGTCCTCCCCTTCGTGCACATGCGCAGGTGGCGCCGGCCTTCTGCAGCCGGGGGTTTCCCAGCTGCGGACTTGGGGAAAACCCTGCCCCCCAGTGGGGGCCTCTGTGCGGTCCTGTCTGGGCTGTGACCCACACTCTTCCCTCTCTTGGGGTCTCATTCCCTTGGTGTCCCCGCTGCCTTGTCCTGCCCCTCCGTATGCGAGCGTCTTCCCCGCAGCGTGCTTCTTCTGTCTCCACAGGGAGGTGCCGGGGGTGGCGGAGCGAGCGTGTGCTGTGGCCTTTGTTCCTCAGTGAAGCACCTCCACATCGCCTAGAAGTTGGAGGGTGCTAGCCAGCCTGTACAAAATATCCCCTTCTTACTGCGTTTCACTTCCCCAAAAGGGAACCACTTTTAACAGCTTTACATATTCTGCTTTTTTCTTCCATTTTTCTAAATAACCTATTTTATTATTTTTGAGATTTTGAGTTTTAGACCAGTGACTGAGGCAGTGAGGACCCACTCCCTTGCCACGTAACATGACTGTCCACTCTTGTCCTCACCAAGCAGCTACGGCGCGATTCTTACTCAAATCTAAGTATAGCGACCCAGCTGCTCACGTACGTGCCCTCCTTGCAGTTGCCTTACTCTTATCTGGCCTGGTCTCTGTGTCTGTTCCAAACCCATCCCCACGCTCCATCCCTCATGGGACCGTCCTCTCGTCCTCTCCTGTGGCCAGACTCGGCGTGGCTTCTCTGTTCCTTTGCTGTCGCTCTCGTCCCTTCCCCGGAGCCTCCCCTCCCCCCGGGCGACTTTGATGCTCCGATCTTTGGGGGCTGCCCTGCGCGTGTTCCTGCCGCGTCCTGCAGCCAGCTCGTGGGGTGCGGCGCGGCTGGGTGAGGGGACTCGGGGTGCTGGCACGTCTGGCCGTCCCTTCTCCCGTGGGTGCTGTCCTCCAGGGCGCCATCTGTGTAGTGCTTGTGTCCTGGCTTTGGCTTTTCCCACTAGGCGGTGCTCTGATCACATGGTGAAGGTCCCTTTATCCTAAAGGGTGGGGCTCCCCCCCGGGGTTTCTCAGCCGGGTGACTCACTACAGGTGGTTTGACACGCGTCTGTCCTGGCTCCTTGCTCTCGCATCACCTGGACCGAGTACCCTGCTGTGCATCGGCCTCTCTGCCTCAAGGGTCCATGCTGAGCTTCGAAGCTGCCCCTGTGGGGGCCCCCCCGCCCCCGCCCCCCCACTGCCCCAGGTCAGGCCTCCCGTGCAGGAGATGGTGCTTTCTCCCGTGTGATGTGCTCTTTGACATTTCTGTTAAAGTTAGGCACGCAAACGATGGACAGACTGGGTGTCTTCGAAGCCTGTCGTGAAGAACATTTGTCTCTGGTGTCCTCTCCGTCTTGCTGCCTCCGCGGCCACTAGCAGTGGAGTTAGCTGCGTGCGTGCAGGGTGCTGGCGCGGCGCCCCGTCCTTCTCTGCGCTCGCCGCAGTCTGCTGACTCTGGAGGGGGCGCGCTGCAGCTGCAGCCAGGGGCACCCCGGCTCGCCTCCGGGCCGGCCCCCGCTCAGTGGTGCTGTTTGGTGAGGTCGGTGCTCGGGTTTCCCTTTATTCTGCTTGCGTGAACCCTGCCGACGGTTAGCCGGCACTGCGGCTCTGAGCGGTCCTGACACGCCCGCTGTGGGCCAGATGCTCGGCCGAGCACTTGGCCTGCGTTCTCGCACACACCTCTCGGGGCCCGTGAGAGAAGTGGTGTCCGTGCTCCCTCTGCCACTGGAAAGGTGCTCAAGGTCACACACACTTGGGGCAGAGTGACGCTGGTCTTACCAGTTGCTCCTTGACACTGGGAGCGTTAGGTTTATTGTAGGCATTGTTTCTGGTTTGCTGTTTTTAAGGTCTGTTTCCACGAGCTCTTCCCACGTTTATCTGGCGTCTAGAGTTAACAGTGAAAGCATCTTCTAGCATTTTCCAGTTCCTCAGAAAAGTAGAATTCCAGGGGCATAGCTGACAGAATCATCCTGAAAGCACTGGCTGAAGTTTGCTGCAACTTGCTGTGTGTTGTGTGTGTGCCGTGCGGGTCTTGCATGTGTGGGTATGAGGGCCGGCTGCCCTGTGTGCCGTGAGGCAGGTCACCTCTGTGTCGGGGTGCCTGGGAGCCGCCCTTGTCATTCTCCCCGGGAGAACTCGGCGGCGGGCAGGGAGGTATCTGCAACCAGGCTCCAGCCTCTGCACGCTCCAGCTGCCGTCTCGTTGCCACACTTTCGGGACGAGGGAAGAGCTGCCCTTCCCTTCTACTCTGTCATCCCATCCGGCAAAGGAGCACCACCTGGGAAGACGTTGGGCGGATTCCCACAACTGGAGAAGGAGACCGTCCACCCTGATCCTGACTGTGCCCGAGCTGGCAGGGCCCTCCCTTCTCTGTTCCTGGGGTCTCCTGGAATGGGACAGGGGGGAGCGTAGCCTTGGGCCCGACAGGGTGGGCCGTCAGCCACGTTCCTACTGTGTACTGTTTCTGTTTGTTATCATAAGTGTTTTCGTTTTCATCTCGATTTATTTTTAACTCTAGGTGGCTTCATTATCTATAAAAAGAGATAGATTATTTGTATTTTTCTTCGGTGTGTCTTATACTTTGGCAATGTGATAGTTGATACTCAGTTGTGTTTTCATGTTTCTCTAGTTTCTTACCTATTCATAGCTGAATTAAATGGGAGGATCTAACATTGAACTATTACAGTTCTTTTAACTTTTAAAGTTACTTTGTAATAAATGCTGTAGCTGTGATAAATATTGATGTTTTTATTTTAAACCTTTTTTTATAATATTTTTATTTTGCAGTAAATTCTATAAAGTTTCATCCATCAGAGCAATTGGCTCTTACTGGTATGTTGATTTTTTTCTTTATTGAACAAAGTTATTGATAACCTTGAAACAGCTGTGGTCATCCCTTTCTTGTCCATGCCTCGTACGAAAGTTAGATAGTCACTGGTAGCCATTTTATCTAACACTTGAGGAATGGGGAAGGAAAAACACATCTAGTAGAACCTTTTTAAACCATAATGGACTGTCAGATGAGCTTGACTCTCCCGTGAGATTGCAGGTGACCCACCTCGAGGTCGCCTTACAGGGCACATGGTGGTTGCCGGCCTTCCCGCTCACACTGGTGTTTCTCAGCAGACTGACCTGCTTCTCTCCAGCCCTGTCACTGCTGCCGAGTTCCTAATCCTGCGTGCACCTGAAACAGAGATGGGGAAATAGTAGCCCTGGGTCACGGTGCTCTGCAGGGCCTGTGTTTTCACTCCTTTCTGGGTAGCGCTCCTAGGCCCTGGGAGCGTGGGTTTGCCATAATTTTCTGTTGGACTGAAGAGTCGTCCTATAAAATCGTCCAGCACCTGTGATTTTTGGGGACCCTGACAGTAATCTTGAAGGGTAAATGTTTGGCAAGTGGAGGTCAGTGAGCTTTTTTTTGTAATGGACCAGAGGTAAATGCTCTCACGGTCCGTGGCTGTCGGCAGTAAGCCTTATTCTCACAGTGGGTTGCTGCCTGGCTTTGGCCCGTGGGCCAGATTTCGCTGACCCTGGGGTAGGGGATGAAAGAGCAGAATATGGTGGGAAAGTCAGTTTGAGAGCCCTCCGTGTGAACAGGCCTTGACCACAGTAGTTAGTTGATGCCTGAATAAACAATTGGGAGAACTTTCCACCTTCTGAAATGGTTTGGTGTGTGACTGAAGAGGGTGAGTGGAGGGAGACGAGTGACAGCCAGAGGTGGGGCGGGGAGGAAGTGCAGACCTGCTCAGAAGGGCTGGTGGAGGCTGAAGCAGAGCACGCGGTGGGCCGGAGAGGGGCGCCTGGGCCGATTCTAGGAGAGCTCACGGCTCAGGCAGTGAGCTCGTTTGACACCGTGAGAAATGTGCCACCATCCACACGTGGCCGCTTTGGGGAACTTCTGCAGCCACAGAGAGAGGTGGGATACAGGCAGGCACTCTGAGGGCGAGCGCAGACGCCCATTGGGCACGTCCATGGGCCTGTGTGTGCCCTTCACTGTTCTTTCTCTCTCTGGCCCCCAGTCTGAGCGGCACCTCACCCACTTGGCTGCTGAGAGTGAGGTCTGCGTACTTGCAGCCCCTCCATGTGGAGTGGAGGGGAGCACACGTTCATGTGCGACTCGCTTTTCTAAAGCAGCTCGCAACTGCGGTGGCTCTAAGCCGACATGTAGTGGCTCCAGGTTACTTAGGTTGGAGGGATGAGAATAAAATCTCTCTGTAAATTTTGCCTGAACCGTCACAGCTTTTTACCCTGGAATGAAAGGGGGGGTATTTTTAATCACCGTGTTAATTTGATGCATTTAGTGTCTTGTCGGTAGCATCGCGTAGTCTCAGGAGTAGCTCAGGATCACTGATTGACAGAGCCTAGCAGAAAGCGCGTTTTACGTATGGTGTGCACTTCGGGTAATTGTCCCGTAATTTCTGTCCTCAGCCTCTGGAGATCAGACCGCCCACATTTGGAGTTACGCTGTTCAGCTACCGACAGCCCAGCCTGTTGCCGACACTACTGTAAGCAGCACCTTTCCTTACCCTGAAAGCGCGACCTGGGGTATGTCAGTAGGGTTCTGGACATGTGCACAGTTTAGGATAAATTTATAATGTCTTATAGACTGGATGTGTGACCCCTCCCCTGGCCCCCCATCCTGTAGTTTGAAGCCCTCACCCCCCAGCGCGGCCATATTTGGAGATGGGCCTCTAGGGAGGTAATAAGGTCCTGAGGCTGGGCCCTGATCCCAGAGGATTAACGTCCTTGCAGACATCAGAGAGCTCTCGTGTGTTTCCTCTCCCTGCACGTGCCCAGGAGAGGCCATGGGGGGACGGCGTGACAAGCCGGGAAGGCCTGGCCGAAAACCGGATCGGCCGCACCGTGAGCATGGCCGCCCCGTCTCGGTGTTTTGCTCTGCAGGCCGCACACACTGAGACAGGGTCGAAATGAGGTTGCCCGCCTTTATGTGTGCGTTGTTTGTTCTCACCCCCATTCCCATGGGCCATCAGTGTTTAAGAATTGTATGATTACATCCTGTTTCTAATATTTCGTGTATTGTAGACATTTTGT
>CM052897.1:121803234-121828806 GCA_028534135.1 Potos flavus | reverse complement strand
TGGTGGTGATGGTGGTGGTGGTGGTGGTGGTGATGGTGGTGGTGGTGATGATGGTGATGGTGGTGATGATGGTGATGGTGGTGATGGTGATTGATGGTGGTGATGATGGTGGTGGTGGTGGTGATGGTGGTGGTGATGGTGGTGGTGGTGATGATGATGATGGTGGTGATGGTGGTGATGGTGGTGGTGGTGGTGATGTCGATGATGGTGGTGGTGATGGTGGTGATGGTGATGGTGAAAATGATAAAATGAACATAAAATAGTTCATATGACTCAAAAACCCTTGAACAAACCCTTGCTTGGACCTGACTTTTTACACGGTCCAGGTGGGATCTTACCGGCCTCATCAGCCTTAGCTCTGGGAAAGCGGAGGACCTGTACACCTCAGTTTCCACAGTTTACCACAGTGTCAGGGACTTGCCGTTCTGGGGGGGTGTATTTTCTCAGGGAACACGGTACGTTTCGCCCTATTAATTATCACATCCTTGTTGTTCTCCTGCGACTTCAACTATCGTGTCATTTTTCAGCCCTGGAAGATGCCTGTTACCTTGTCAGGCTTTCTCCGTTCCTACCGCCTGCTTCTGCATAGCAGACTTGCCATGACGTAGACTCCGCAGTCAGTGCTGTGACAGCAGGGAGTCCCGGCTTGAGTTAACAGCTGGTCCCTGGGAGGGGACTCGAAGTTTTCAGGTGGATTAGTTTTGCCTAAAGAGCCAGGTGCACAAGCCGCTCCTGAAAGCTGTTTATTTTGGAGGCGCGACCTCTCGGGCTGCCTTCCCGGGTGTGTTCCCTGACGAGTGTGGTCGGTCCCGGCTGCGGGCGCCGTTCTGAGCGCTGGTGATCCCGTAGAGCCCGCCTGCTCGGCTCTTGCTTGCTCACGTGTGAGAGGTGGGAGGGAGCCGAAGCTGGCCCTCGAAGCCACACAGACCTCGGTCCAGCCAGAGGCCGCGGGGGACTGAGTCTCCACAGGCTGCCATGGGTCTGAGACGTTGAAATCTGCCGTGTGCAAATAAATCTTCCCAAATCCGCGAGAGTATTCTAATCTGCTGCTCGCATTCCCCAGACTCCTCGCTGGCGTGTTTATCAGTCTGAGACCTTTGAAGATGGATGTGAAGATACAGGAAGGGGGGTCATATGCTTTACGGGGTTGTTCAGGTGAATATCGTATTTTTAGGACAGAATCAAAGGGGGTTGATTCTTTCACAAATTAACACGAATGGCCGTTGCTGGCGTCCGCGTGGGGAGCACGGCCGTGTCTGAAGGGCAGTACGGGGCTGCTGCGATGCTGGCGGGGAAGGAGAGCTGGAGGTGGGGGAAGGGCCTCGGAACGGAAGACAGTACGTCTAAGCAGGCGGCGAGGGCCTTTTGATTTCCAAACCGTCGTCCGAAGGTGCGTGCGTCCCGGAGGGAATGCCTGTGATGTGCTCGGCTATTTCCCGTAATAACGTCTCCGGCATCCGTTGCGTGCGCCTTGCGGGACGCAGCGGTGACGGTGGTGGCAGCGGGAGCCTGGAGGCCGTCTGGATGCCTGCTCCTGCGGGGCACGGACATTCTCTCTCGCCGGCGTCTGGGACCCACTCGGCAGACCTGAGGATGGGGCTTTCGGGACGCATGCTTCAGACTCCTGGCTTTGTGATTTTGCTCTAATTTCTTCCCTGACGCACAATGAACATACGAGGCATTAAGCACTCGCTCGTACGCTATGACATCATCACGCTCTTTCTCATGGCGCGTGCGGGAAGGTAGAGGGGCATTCCAGCTACACTGTGACGGCTTGGAAAATGGCAGTAAGAACTGAATTTCCCAGGTTATTTAAAAGACGCACCAGGAAAGTGGCTTCTGCCTTTGGATGCTGGGGAGTCAGAAGGACGCTGGTGGCTCAGCCGCAGTGACGTGCCCTGGATCTCATCAGGGCTCTCTCTCCTGGAAGTTCCCCTCAGAGCTGTGTGGGGCCAGCCCAGGCCTGCCCAGCGCCGCTCAGGACGTGGCATCATCCTCGTGGGTCTGGCCTCCCGGAACGAACGGCACGACCAAGGACCTTCGCAGCGCAGGCTTGTCCCCGCCAGTAAGAGTCTTGTACACCTGCCCCCAGGCCTGCCTGTCCCCTGCAGACGCCCGACCAGACCCTTCCGCACGCAGACTGCCGCTCTCCAGCCGGGAGACACACACCCAGCCTGGGCGGGAGACCGTTTGGGGGTCTGAATCCAGTAGCTGGGACCATGTCAGATTCTCCGAATCGCTGGGGAGGTCTGAAGAGCGCCCCCGTGTACCCCGAGTGTCTCAGAGCCTCGGGCACAGTGGGCAGGCGGGAGCTGCGTGTGGGGACGCTTCCCGGCCGATGCTCATAGGTGAGGCCACTGTGGAGACAGCCCAGGGGAGCCCTCATCTGCCGGCGGGCGACCCCCCACGGCTCTGACCAGTTGGTCTTGACGTCGTTGTGAAACACTCCAGGGAGGAAGAACTACAATCTATCTCGATCAATATTTTTGCGGGATCAAATAAATCGGGGGAATTTAGAATTTCTGGAGCAGCAGGCGTCCGAGGGGGTTGAGGCCAGCTCACAGCACCGGACTCCGGGCTCTCTCAGACCGGACGGGGCCGCAGGGAGTCTGGGGTCAGGGAAGTCGGGGAACGTTGCGAGCACTAGGACAGCCGGGGCCAGAGGTCCCTGCCGGACGGCCACCGTCTCTCTGCGGCGGGTGGGAGGTCAGGCGTTTGCTCTTAGAAATGTCAGGACGATTCGGTTCTCTGCGAGGCCTTGCGGTGTGTGGCACGCGGGCTGCGGGGATGGTCTAGACCCACCTCAGGCTCTCCTTACCCTGCTGCACATGGTCTGCCAGGGGCGTGTGTGGAGTGAGCTGCTTCGCCCGGGGTCCGTGCGCGTGGGGGGGTAAAGCGCAGAGCCACAGCGCGCGGAGTGCGGCGCGGGGGAGGCTGAGAGCCGATGAGCCGCCGCGATGGGCACCAGGCAGGGGCCGTGCGGGACCCGGGGAGGTCGTGGCTCCCGCCCCGGGGCTCCTGCTGGCTGTGGAGGTGGACCCGCATCTGTGGACCTTTGGGGCTGCGTTCCCGGAGCTCCGTGGAGGAGCCTGGAGCCGGCCTTGCGGCAGGGAGGCGGGGTTTCTCCAAGGCGACTTGGAGGACGCAGACGCACTGACGTCTGGGAGCAGATGGGCTGAGAGGCCATGCTTCCTGGGGGAGCAGAGGTCCCGGTCCCCACCGTGTGCCGTCCTTCCAAAGCAAAGACCTGTGCCATAGTGGGCACGATACGCAGAGCCCCCCTCAGTGGCAGCGCCTTCTCTCTCAAGCGGGAGTCATTCCCGAGTGTCCGAGCCCTCCTGGTCCGCGAGGAAGGCCACGGCTTCTCTGGGAGGCTGTCCGCGCAGACGGCGGTGGGGGGTTCTACCCTTACTGGGCGAATAAGGGGAGGTGGCGTGTGGCTCCTGGAGGAGACTCGCCGAGAGCCCCTCCTAGGGGGTCCCCCGGAGGAAGCGCTGGGTCGGCAGGCTAAATAACCCGGGAGCAGTGGCTCATGCTGCCTGGCGTAGCTGCAGGAAAGATGGGAGGAAAACGCTTTGTTTTGTTTCCCCAAGCAGCACCTGCCACTTCTTAAAAGCCCCAGGAAATAGAAGACGTGTGTGTCGGGAAGTGAGCCCCAGGGTGCATGTGAGGATGTGTTTGTGTGTGTTTCTAAACCACTGGCTCTGTGAGCTGGAATCGGGGGCCTGGGAGGCCGCCGTGGGGGCCGGAGGCAGAGGCGCGGGCCCGATGAGCCGGAACGGCCCCCCCGGAGCCGCGGCGGGGCGCAGCCGGCCCCACTCAGCCGCCCGGGCCTCAGGAGGAAGCTGGGAAATGAGGTAAATGAGGGCCGGCCCCCAACGTTCTGCCAGACCTTTCCTCCCAGACCGGAGGCCTCCTGGGCCGGGTCTTCATGGTGCCAAATCTTCCGAGAGAAAATGGAAAGACAGTTCTGAGCAGCTGTCTAATGGACCACATTTCACAATTTCAAATGGGAAGTCGGTTCTTGTAGACTCAGCTTGATGAACACTCCAAGGAAAATGAATCCGTTCCACGTTGTTTCTCCTTCCTTCTTTTTCTGAGACTACGTGACACTGAAGCAATGCCCTGCGTGGCCCTCGACGGTGGACATGCCTGCTGTCACCTGCCAGCCCTCCGGCTGTCCTGGGCAGCTCCCCGAGAGGCCCCTGGTAGTTAATGGGTGCCCCTCCTGACTCTCAGTTTGATCTGATTCTGCCGCTTCCTTTCCGTGGGGCGTGGCTAGGGACCGAGTGTGTCCCTCTGACTCCTGTGTTGAAGCCCCAGTGCCCAAGGGGACGGGGTCAGGAGGTGGGGCCCCCACGATTTGGGATTCGTGCCCTTGTGCAGACACCCCAGGGAGCCCCCCGGCCCTTCCCCCGGGGAGGGCGCAGGAGAAGATGCCCTCCAGGAGCCAGGATGAGGCTGTCACCAGACACCGGGCCTGCCGGCATCTGGGTCGTGGACACGTAGCCCCCAGACTGTGAGGAAGACGGGGCCGCCGTCTGTAGCCCCCAGCAGCCGCAGAGGGAGACAGCGAGGAAAACGTTACTCGGGAGGGGGAGCCGTGGTCTTGGAGCAAAGGCGGCAGGAAGGAGAACGGATTTTTCTGGGCGAGGCTGCAACCCACGTTCAAGAAAGAGGTTACTTAAATCCACGTAGGGTTTTCAGAAGGGCTGTTTTCCCTGCACGTTCTTTATCTCATCAGCGCCAGGAGCAGCAGGCGTTCAGAGAGTGCTTCCTTTCCTTCCACTGGTAATTAGAGCACAAGTGCAACCTTCCATGCGGGGAAGTCAGGGGCCAGAAATAAACCTTCCCTATGTGTGTCTCGCCTGCTGTGGGTTTTCTGGGATGAGTCAGCATCTTCACTGGGACCAGATCCCTCATATCCGTGCTCAGTCTCACTGCCTACCTCACTTTGCCTGGTGCTGCTTCTGGGTCAGGTGTGTGTGTGCGTGTGTGTGGTGCACATGTGTTCACGGTATGTGTTGTATGCACGCATGCTTCTGGGATGGGTCTGCGTGTGTGTGTATGTGTGCGTGTGGTGCACATGTGTGCATGGTATGCGTTGTATGCACGCACACTTCTGGGACAGGTCTGCACATGTGTGTGGTGCACACGCATGCACAGCATGTGTTGTATGCACGCATGCTTCTGGGACAGGTCTGCACGTGTGTGTACATGTGCGTGTATCGTGCACATTTGTGCACGGTACGTGTTGTATGCACGCATGCTTCTGGGACAAGTCTCTGTGTGTGTGATGCACACCCATGCACAGTACGTGTTGCATGCATGCATGCTTCTGGGATGAGTCTGTGTGTGCGTGTGGTGCACACGTACGCACGGTATATATTGTATGCACACATGCTTCTGGGATGGGTCTGTGCGTGTGTTCACGTGTGTGTGCATGTGGTGTACATGTGTGCATGGTACATGTATGCAAGCATGCTTTTGGGACAGGTCTGCGTATGTGTATGTGTGGTGCACACATGCACGGTACGTGTTGTATGCATGCATGCTTCTGGGATGGGTCTCTGTGCATGTGCGTGGTGCACATGTGTACACGGTACATGTATGCAAACATGCTTCTGGGACAGGTCTCTGCATGTGTGCACATGTGTGGTGCACATGTGTGCACAGTACATGTATGCATGCATGCTTCTGGGACGGGTCTGCGTGTGTGTGCACATTTGTGTGTGGTGCATACACGTGCATGGTATGTGTTGTATGCATGCATGCTTCTGGGACGGGTCTGCGCGTGTGCATGTGTGTGGCGCACACATGTGCACGGTACGTGTTGTATGCACACATGCTTCTGGGATAGGTCTCTGTGCGTGTGGCGCACATACATGCACTGTACATGTATGCATGCATGCTTCTGGGATGGGCCTCTGCATGTGCATGTGTGATGCATACGTGTGCACGGTATGTGTTGTATGCATACATGCTTCTGGGATGGGTCTGTGTGTGCATATGTGCGTGCGTGTGGTGCATACATGTGCATGGTACATGTATGCAAGCATGCTTCTTGGACGGGTCTCTGCGTGTGCATGCGTGTGTGATGCACACATGCACGGTATGTGTTGTATGCACACATGCTTCTGGGACAGGTTTCTGTGCATGTGTGTGTGTGGCACACGTGTGTAGGGTACATGTATGCAAGCATGCTTCTGGGACGGTTCTCTGCGTGTGTGTGCGTGTGTGGTGCACACACGTGCACAGTGCGTGTCATATGCACACACTGTATCAGGGATAGTTTCACGGCACTCTGGAGCAGCTGAACGCTTCTCCCTGGAGATGCTGATGCCACTGGACCTGTATGTTGGGGGGACGCTGTCGTTCGCACCTGCTGTGATCCAACCTCCCAGAGGACGGGTCCTGCCCAGCGTGCCACACGGGAGTTAGTCACCCTGGGGCAACACCTGCCCCTGGCTTCGTTGTACATAAATAACCAAGCTCAGCGTTACTCTGCAAAGTTGCAAATAAAGTTGCAAAAAAAAAGAAATTTGCTTGTGCTCCATGTAACTCCCGTCCCGCCCTCCTGCCCTCTCTTCCGCAGACCGGGGCATGGGCTGCTGACTGACTGAAATGAGGGGGAGCGACCCCGCTCTCTGTGATCTGGGCATTCACACAAGGGCTTTGCGGGGAGGACCCCCTGACCACCGCAGGGGCAGTCAGGCCCTGAGCGTGAGCGCGGTCTGCACGTATGGCCCGGCACGGGGCCGGCGGAGGAGAGGGGTTGTGCCTTACGGTCCGCAGTGATCTCGTACGGCGAGTGCAGCCTGGCGTCTCCGCAGGGGGATGTGCTCACGTACAGATGGAACAGCACGTTGTCCCTCAGCCGGTAGCCGCCGTCCTTGGACCGCTCGAATATCGAGTGCTCCGAGTCCTCCCGTCGCTTGCTAGGGTCAGAGAGAGGGTCCTGGTCACCTCCTACGAACCAGCCAGAAAGGCGCCCACTGGGCCGACACCTTTGCCTGGTTTTGTGTCTTATTTCCCCATTTTTCCCTCATTGCCCCCCGCATGGTGCTTTCTCCCCGCAGGACCACATCTGGAAGAGGTGGCAGGGACACGGGGCAAGGAGACCCAGCCGACCCCCGACGCCCCGGAACATCTCGTCTCGGGCTCCCCTGTGACTTGAGCCAGCTCCCTTGGCGAAGCGAACCCACCCCTCCGCGTTCTAAACCCTCCTTCTGGGGCTCACGCCTCGGGGCGCCAAGGAGTCAGAGGAACTGCCTTTCAAAGTGGGGAGGGCTTGGCCTCCAGCCCCTGGAGGGACCCCTTTCCTCCTGCACCTGCCGTGCCCCAGGGTGGTGCCCCCGCTCCCCCGGCGCGTGACAGGCACAGGCCTCTGCCCTCAGAAGCCCCAGCCCGAGGGCAGGAGGCCGTGTCCCCGAACTCCGGATTTCTGCTGCTCATGTTCTTCCCCCGTTGTGCCGCACTGGTGATGGATTCTGTCGGCTGGGTGCTGAGATCACACGGCAGCAGAGCAGAAGTTCCCCCCAGGAAACCCCGAGGCGCGCCACCGGCCTGCCTGCCCCCCGCGCTGGCCCCACCCCTGCTCCCGGGCTCCACAGGGCTAGCGGTCATTGTCAGCGGCCTGGTGCTGTGAGTTGGGTGTTTAGGAGAGAAAACCCTGGCCTGCGTTTGGGAGGCCCATCCCCAGCGCCCTCCGCAGGCCCGGAGCCGACTTCCCTGCCTGAGCCTTGCACCAGCGGCCGTGCCTGCATTTGTGCTGCGCCGTCGTCCCAGGGAGACACCGCCCTGCGGCGACCTCCTGGCCGGAGCCTGCGTGTTTGTGCCCCAAGTTCAGGTGTGGAAGGATGTTAGGAGGCAGGGCCTCTGGCAGGTGGTGAGGTGGGCCCCCGTGAGGGATTAGCGTCCTCATGACAGACCCCAGGAGCCACCCCCCCCGTCCCTTCCCCACGCGAGGACACAGGAGAGGCTGCCGGGATGGGGCGTGTTCCTGCGTGTGGGCACGTGTGTGGGGGGGACCGGGACGTGCCGCGGCGGCCAGGCTGTCGGGCCCGGGCGTCTGTGCCCCGCTGCCCCGGCCGCCTGCGCCCCGCTGCCCCGGCCGCCCGCGCCCCGCTGCCCCGGCCGCCCCTCACCTCAGGTGCAGCTCCAGCTGCGCGTACAGGAAGTGCACCAGCGCCCTCCGGGCCACGATCTCCGCGTGGCAGTCGTTGACCACGAGCCCCTGGTCGTTGATGTGCTCGCCGCTGATACACTTGGTCCCCGAGGACAGGACGATGACCTGCGCCTGCCTGACGTCCAGGCCTGGGGGACAGAGAGGGCGTCAGACCATCTGTGTGGGCGTGAGTCTGCGCTCTGCCTCTTCCGACCCCGGGGACCCCAGCCCACGTTGGAGGCCCTCCTGCACCG
Organism: Potos flavus; assembly: GCA_028534135.1. NCBI lineage: Eukaryota > Metazoa > Chordata > Mammalia > Carnivora > Procyonidae > Potos > Potos flavus. The sequence continues at coordinate 121,820,385 of CM052897.1, read as the reverse complement.
GGAGCCGCAATGGCCACCGGCACACACGGCGAGAGGCGCAGTGCGCCCCCAGACACAGCAGCAGAGCAGTGCGGCGCCCACCGGGAGGGGAGAGACGTGGCGGGCTGCTGGATGTCAGGCTGCGGTTCCGAAAGGGGGGAGCAGAGCCCTGGGCCTGGCCGTGCTGCGCCTGCCCAGACGGACCCTGGAAATCCTGCCACCACCTCCCCCTTGCCCCGCGGGATGAGAGTCGCGTCTTCATAAGAAGATTCGCCGGTAGAAGCATGTTGTGTGCAGGACGGGGACTCCCGCGGGAGCAGGCCCCGGGCCGGCCCCCGCACCCATGCACATTTACCCCGGGGGCGTGGTTTGGGACTTGAGACGACACCTGGGACCACGGGCAGGAGTGGAGCCCACGGGTGGGTCCTTTGATCAGGCCTGTCTCTATGTCCCCAGCACTGGGCCCTTTACCCCTTTGCCCTGAAGCTGGAGGACATCCCCAGCTCAGGGGAGGTCAAGGCCCAGGGCCTGCAGGACGTGTAGGTGCCTGGGTCCCTGGCTCAGCAGTGTGGCCTCGAGGCCGCGGGGCCCTGAAGGTGAGCGGGTTGGGCGGCAGGACCACCCTCCCTCCCGTGCCCCAGAGTGCCGGGCCCCGGTGTGTCCTTTGGCAGAAGTGCGTTTCACGGATGGGGGCCAGGGGTGTCTGGTCGGGCTGCCCTGTCCCCAGACCCAGCCCAGAAGCAGGAGCCCCCCGACCCTGGCCTTGATTCTGTCGCCGCATTTTGGGAGCAACGTCTATGCTGCGGATTCTGCATCCTGAAACTTAAGGCCCGTGCGCGACCGTGCGTGTTATAGACAGCAGTGAAAATGGGTGCATGTCCTGATTCAGCGCTGCGAGGCTTTCCGTTTTCCCCAAAGAACGACAGCACAGCCGGGAACCAAGCCAATGACAGTGTTCTGTCCTGCCCCGCACGGCTCCTCTCGCCTCTCCTGCCAGTGTCCAGGCAGCCGCTTCCCAGGCCCCGCGAGCCCCGGGACAGCAGTTTTCACGGGTCTGGGGGGAGAACTAGGAAGCCAGGCTTCTGTGTGCTTGTGGCCGTTCTATGTGACCCCGGAAAAGATAGACTCACTGAGCACCCGAGTCATTGTGATTTTTTATGCTCTTTATATATGGAAGAGCAGAGAGTTTTGAGGTCAAACTAATGGGGCAGTTTTCTGACTCTCTCTGCACCCAGGTTCCCAGCCATCGAATGGGCGCCTGGACGTGCCCCGCCCCGGCCTCCGAGTTCCCCTTTCCCACCGCGGATCTGCCCTGAGGCCAGGAGCTGATGGGTCCTTCACACAGTTGGGGCCTCGTGATTTACGTGTCAGGTGCTCCTTCTGACCACAGCCCAAGGAATCTTGTCAACAAAACCAACATTCTCTGCAAGAACGGAAGACAGACAAAACCAAAGAAACCTTCAGAGCGAAGCCCAGACTCATGACTTTGACACGGGGTGTGTTCAGGGTACCCCAGAAGATCACAGTCTCGTTTATTCTTCGTCCTGTGAGGAGGAGGGCGACTGCCGCTGGCTCACACCTGGAGGCAAGGACCCCCACCCCCACCCCCCCTGCTGTTCCGGGGCCCCTTGTACAGTAAACACTCAGAGTCAAGCCTGAGGGAAGTTAGTGACCTCCGGCCCAAACACCGTGTGCGTAAGAGGCGCTCATGCCCTGCTCTGTGCTTTGCAGATTCCAGCTTAATTAGAGCAGGTATTTAGAGTAATGGGAAGTCATCTTTATAGTTGTTTTCTTGCAGTTTTTCAGTCTTCAGATGTCTGGTGTGCATGCAGGGTAACTTAGCAGCAGGGAACTATGTCAGGATTGTCGCGTGTCTCCCGAGGGCTGGTCTGAAGCTCCTGTCTCGGTTCTGCAGTAATCGCAGCTGTGGAAACAGAAACTGCTGTCCCTTCGCCCTTCGTTAACCCTCATCTCCTCCGGACTCCGGGCTCTGCCGTATTCAGCACGGGTACGTGGCCCAAGAGAGGCATTATTTGCTTACTCGCGTTTTGTTCGTCTCCCCTCCTGCGTGCCGGCACCGTGCCATGTGACTCGTCGTATCCTTCAGGAATTTAGCATGAGTTTGGGGAGGTGACTCCGAGACAGCAATGTCTGCAGACTAAGGTATTGTGTGATCCATACCACGTAAGTCTGCACGCAGAACGAGGGGAGGGGAGGGAATAAGCTGGCCGGAGCCGGGGTTCCTGGGTTCACTGAGTTCTCGCAGGCGACGGGAAGGATGCGGGAAGAGGCCAGGCAAAGAGGATGTGTCGTGAGTCTAGCCTCAGGCTGATCGGATAGAACACTCTGGAATATGCAGGTGCCCCAGACGCCGTAGGCTTGGGCTGAGCTGCTCCCCCCAGCGAGGCTGCAGCACCGGCTGCCGTGGCCCCCGTGAGATGCGACCCCTCGTGGGACTAGGTTACGGAGTCCCGGGACGCGGCTGAAGGGCATCACGAGCAACGGTCACGGGAAACACGGCCCCACGGGCTTCTACAGGATGAACAGAAAATGTGATCAGAGACCGCCTCCTGCCAAGCCCCAGGCCCACTTAGTTTTGTGGGAGAATGCTACCAACCTCGAAGTAGCAGCTGATTCAAGGCTGTTTGTAGAGAGTTCCGGAGCACACGAAGGCCAGGAAAGCCCCCGGTTGTCTTTATCATGAAATGCGTGTTACTACCCGTCCACCTGCCTGAGACTGCCCGGAAGGAAAACAGGCGGCCTCGGGCAGAGAGATCAGAAATTCTAAATCAAACACTAACCACCAAGCATTACTACGAGGGGGGCTTCTTATGGGAATGCAAAAAGGGATTTGATTCAATTAAAATGCGATAGGAAAATATGATTGTAATTACACTGAGAAGGCATCTGACAAAATCCAACTACTTCTGATACATACATGTCTACATAGAGGGGGGTATACACACATGACAGGTGCACACGCACGTCGAGATCAGTACACACACACACGTTAGAGGAGGGTACACACGCGCCTGCGCCCCCGCGGCATGCTTGTTGGGGAAGTGCTGCGGGGACGGCTGCTGCGCTCAGGAACACGGCAGGAGTGCCCACGTAAGTCCGTTACTTAGCGTTCGCTGAAGCTGTCGGCGTACGCAACAGGAGAAGGAAATTGGAGACAGGGTAATGGGAACGGAGAAGGAACAGCGTGACTGGGGAATGCACTATGATTGCGTACGTGGAAATCTCTGGAGAACCCAATCGGAATACTGCTAGAAGTAATAAGAGAGGCAGAGAGGCAATAGGGTACAAGTTAATATACAGAAATCAGTAGGTTTCGTTGGTACACACAGTAGCTGGTGAGAAACTACAAAGGACAAACAGCTCTGTTTTCTGCAGCAAACGAGATAAAAGGAAAGAGTTTAACAAGAAACGATCAAGACGAAAACTGAATAAAGCATTTACTCCCCCCGAAAGATACCAACAAAACTGGAATGCACGGATGTTACACCGTCTTAGATGGGAAGATACGGTGTCTGCAACCTTCTCTACCGAGATTGATAAGGTTAACGTGATTCCAGTAGCAACAGCACGAGGGCTTTGCTTTTGACAAAGAAAACCTGGTTGAAAAGTATAGTTTTGTTGTGTTACTTATTTTTGAACCACGCGAGCTGACTTTAGTGGGTAACCTGGAAGTCCCGGGAGAGGAGACCGAGAGGGGACACGAGACCCAGCGGACATCGAGCGGGTCATCAGGGCTCGCCAGCAGACTGCAGTGGTTCTGGCGCAGGAAGTCCCGGCAGGAGAACACAGCACAGTCCAGAACCGGGCCCGAAGTCAGACAGGAGCTTCCTGCAGGGTAGACGCGGCGACATCGCAAACCTGTGGGCTGGAGGCACTGGAGACGCTATCCCATTAGTGCCATCCAGTGACTGAAGAGCCCTCCGGAAAACAGCACCACACTTTCCCCGCGCCCCGCGCCCCGGGGTGAGTAACGGAGGACCAAAGGCATGGAGAGCAGCAGCTTCATTCACAGTCGCCCAAACTCGGAGCATGGCCTCCAGCAGGTTCTGGGTGAACCGTGGTCCATCCAGACGGTGGAATATTATTCAGTGATAAAGAGAACGGAACCATCAAACCACCAAGAGACACGGAGGGAGATTGGATGCGTATCACTGAGTGAAGGACGCCAGTAAGCCACGGCCCCACGCAGCAGGAGGGCAGCTGCACGGAGTTCACTGGGCTGGAGACTCATTGCGAGCAAGCACACCTCACTCGGTCCCAGAGGAGACCGGTACCGGATCCCCGTGTGCAGACAGAGTCGAGACGAGTTCCGGGACCGGAGTGAACGTGCCTCCCTGGCTGGCCCCTTGCATCGCCCTCGTCAGCCCTGTGCACCTCCACCCCCAGCTTTAGGCAATCTTGGGGAATGTCCTTTTATTTATTTAACTGGGACCGAGTGATTCTGAGCCCATTCAAACCCTTTGAATAGAAACTTCCACAATGCCACTTCTGATTACAGAATTTCCAAGAATAAAACTATAGGTAAATATACCAACCAGAGTCGAAGAAACTAACATCAGAACTATGGGTTTATCCCACGTGCAGACTGCCCGAGGTCACGGTGTAGAAATGAGTTTTGACTCCCTGTTTTCTAGTGCTGTACCCAGTGAGTGCCACGGCCCCAGTAGTAGGGTTTCCACAGCCTCCCGTGAAGATGGTGGCCCTCCTGGGATGTAGGGCTGGCGCCCGGAAGTGTCCCCAGTAGAAGCCTGCACTGCATCCTGCAGCATCTGCCATGCATGCTGGGGCTGCACAGCGCCTGCCCTTTCATCTCTCTCCTCACTTGGGCAGACTCTGTGTTTGATTATCTGACTTTTCCTGTGAATCAGTTCCTTCTTCTTCTCAGTTTCTGTTTCTGTCCTAAATTTCCTTTAATTCATTTGAACTGGAGTGGACATAAAAATGCCGGCTCAGGTATGTCTCGTCCGGGAGGGACATGAGTAAGACAGAAGGGAAACCGTTTCCCTTTGGACACCGATTTCTCTCCCTCCAGGGCCGTGGTGTGTGGCCATTCCCCGGGGCTGTCTTCTCCAAATACTGCAGGTGTGTTGGCTTGAGGAGGAAAGGATGCGTGCATACGAGTTCCGTGCGCTGTGCTGGGAGTGGTGATGCCGGGCTGGAGGGCGTAAAGCCGCGAGATGCGGGTGGGCAGGACGTTACCTGCGCCAGAACCCGAGGTTTGGGGTCACATCACCCTGTTTCTGCTCCTCACCTGAGACTCTGGTCCAGGGATCTCTTCTGCTGTGTCGTGTGGACGATGGGGATAGTTGGGCGTTCAGTGTGAACAAGTCAGCATTCATGCTACATGAAGGTCGGGAGTAAAATACATCTGGTGTCTCCTGGTTTAGACCTAACCCTTTAAACCCAAGACTGGAAGTCACTGTCCGTCCTGCTCTTTGCTGCGCAGGGGCTCAGTCCCTGGGAGTGTCGATGGGCCTGAACCTTCCTCCCACTCCGGGAGGCTCAGTACCTCGCAGCACCTTCTGGGACCAGCCCTCTGAAATCCAGGCGACTGTTCACCATCTCCCATCCCCGCGCAAGGCTCTGCCTGTGGTCTTTACCCGCCTTCCCCATGCCCTCCTGGGTATAAATGGAAAGACCCACTTTTAGTTTTATGATCAAAGTAATTGCCACTTTCTCGGGAGAAACCGGGAGAAGGTTTGGGGATCTGTGTGTGTCTCCGTGAGTCCCGTGTGCAGATGGGCCCGGCCAGGCCTCTCGTGCGCTCGGAGGAGACGCGCTGGCTGGCGTCCAGCTGTCGGGACTCCGTAGGGCCGCCACACCTGCTGTGGTGCCGTGGCCGGCTCCGGACGCGGACAGCGCACAGCGCATTTCTTCACCCTGTGTGGTCCTTTTAGGTTCAGAACAAAAAGCTCTGAAACACAGCAGAATGCGTGTCCCATGTTGGGGGACTTGGGACTTTCAGATTCTCCCCGTAAGACAGGCGAGCCCGCTTTGTGCACAGGGTCTGTCGTCCTGAACAGAGCTCTTCTGGGCTGTTTCCGCCAAGTTCGACTTTGTAGGCTGGTTTCTCCCCCGTCCTGCCTTCAAGAGATGTGCATTTTTGCCGGGCAGTCATAAATCCCAGGCGTTTGTGGAGTGTGGAGAGCTGCCCATCAGCTTAAATCAGAAAGAGGTTTGTCAAAGCCACAGCTTCACGGGCCAGCAGAGACAGGCTGGAACACGAGCCTCTGAAAATATGCACCCGGGGAGCCGTTCTTCTGGTCGCTTACTTAGTAAGCTTGGAAGTAAATAATTTTGCAGGCGAAGATTGCGCCTCTCAGCACCACTCCCCGTGCACGTGCGTAGGGACCCTGGGCAGGGGGTTGGGGGTCCTCAGCCCACCTCTTGGCTCCGCCCGCCTTCCCGCGACTCAAGGAAAGGCACCTAGCCCCTTCATCTCCTTGTCTGTATTTCCTAAAAGCCGTAATTAAGATTCTTTCCTCTCCCCCTTCTCAGGGTTGTAGCAATTAACTTGATTAGTGTATGCAAAAGTGCTATCAACATTATAAATTTGCATATCAAATGAAAATCATCATTATTAGTAGCTCCTTCAAGAGTCACTTCCCCATGGAAACACCAGGCTTTCTTAACAAAAGAGAAGACAGAGCCATCGCTTGACAGCTTGGCTGAACAATGTCCAGGTTTCTGGTTGAGGAGGGCAGAGCATGCGACACATCGCTTCTCCTCCCGTGGGATCCACAGACCAGAGGATTCCAGGGGGTGTGCAGGGACCAGATGAAATCCCGGCACCGTGTGGAGGAGCCATCACGAGGGACCAACCCCTGTAGGGTGGGCTCAGGGAAAGCGGGCGCTGAGCCAGCAGACGCTGTCGGCGGGCTCACCAGGTGACTTTTAATTAACGGCTGTTGGCTGGTCCCCAACCCACCTGGGTCAAGGAGGCTTGGCTTGGAGGAGCCCCTGCCTTCCACTGGGGAAAGAGACCCAGTATCAGGGGAAATCGGAGCCGCACTGGCGAGAGTAGAGCTGGTATGTTTCTCACAAATGTGCATATTCAGAAGTATGGAAGCCACACGGAGGGTACAAGAGGAAGGCCGACTATAAAGAAAGCGCAGTCCGAGGCTAGAGGCTCGGGTCAGCTGGCTAGGCTCCCCAGGGATCTGTGAGGAGCGTCACATCTATAAAACAAGAGGGAGGAGGAACCGAGAGGAGAGAGGTCTGGAGCGATGTAGATTGCAGAAAGGAAGAAGCAGTGGCATTTGAAGAGCTGTCAGGGAAGGTTCTGAAGTGCCCAAGGACACAGAGGAAACAGACGGCACCAGGAAAGGGAAGAGACTGAGGATCCGGTCGGAATACTGAAAATTGGACAACAGTGTGTGTAAAGGAAGGAATTTATCGAAGAAATGATGTGAGAAAAAGTACAGGAAAAAACAGCTTAAATAAATCAGAGCATGCTATACACCTTCTTACGAACTTATAAAATATTCAGGTTATGAAAAGGGCCTTTCCCCTCCGTAGGCACGGTGGGGGCGATCCGGCCGAGACGCCAGCCAGCTGTCTCTGGTTAGAAGCATTAGGTAAGAGGGAAAAATCCCCTCCAAATACTCGGGGAACATAACATCGAGTGCAGAATTCTCCCCAAGCAAAGCTACTCCAGTGGCTGGAGAGCGCGGTCGGCCCACGGCCTGTGAACGAGAATGCCCGGTTTCTAGCCCACACGTTTGAAGGGTGTTTCTTGGGGCTGCATCTGTCAGGCTGGGAGAAGGGAGGAGAAAGAGGCGAGGCTGGTCCTGGGGGTACGGTCGGGGCCTGGGGAAGGGCGTGGGCCTGTCCGCAGACGCGGGGACCCGTTGCCCAGCACCTGTGCCAAACATCCTTCTTTTTGGTGAAAGAAAGGAAAAGAGAGCATCTGGAAAGCACACATGAGACTCAGAAGCTCAGTACGGAAGCCTAGCTACAAATCTGGGTCAACCCTAAATGTGCAGCGGCTTTGAGCGGGTGGTGGCAGGGGTGAGAACGTACAGGCCTGGACGCTGGCACTCTCAGGACGCGGTGCGGGGACAGCACAGGAGCCCGAGCTCGGCCCGCACTCGGCGGTGGTGGCCCCTACCACATCCTGACCGCACGAGGCTGTGTCACGGTTTCCAGCATTTAGACTCAGCGGACAAAGGACGGAAGACGGAAGCATGGTATAGAGGAGGCTGTAGGTGCCGGTACGGCAATAGGAAAACATGCGTGTAGTGAGACGTGGCGGCTCGCCAGGTGGGCAGGGCGCAATGGTTCCCTCTCCGCCTCACGGCGGAAGAAAGGAAAGAGTATGTCACCTAAACCTGCGGCTGTTACAAACACCATGACGAGAACTCAAAAAGCATCCTCTTTTGCCAGTACAGTCAATGCTCAGAATTGAAAACATAGAAATACAGAATGAAGATAGTGTGCGGAGTCACGAGGACCCCAAAAGAAAGTGCTTAGGGCCAGCTTCCCTTCCGAGCCGGCGGAGAGCGCGGGGTCCCTTCCCGAGCTCCCTTCTGCCTGAGTTTTTACCAGCTGCTGCGTGTTTTGGATAGTGGTAGGAACTCTCATATTCGTGAGCCCACGTCTCTGCCATCGGCTTTCTCCTGACGGCTCCTCAGGGGAAAGCACCTGTAGGCACCGAGTGATGTGGACGAGCTGGCGTCCCACCTGGAAACGGGAGGCTTCAGGGTCAGGTTTTCCTTCAGAATCCGCGCTTTTATAACTTTGTGGCAGAGTTGGTCGCGAGTAAGAGCACCCTTCCCTCTTGGAGCATCGTGCGCGTTTGCTCAAAGACCCGAACTAGACGTAAGGGCATCACCTTTAGGTAAATGGTTTCTACAAACTATTTCTACCAGTAATTTTGCACACATCTTCCTAATCTCTTGTTAATCGATGTGTTTATTAAAACTGCTCTTTACGACAAGGCAGGTTTCAGCCGTTTACCCTCCGGTGTCCGCGGTCACTAAGCAGTGAAGCTCTACCTTGCACAGTCTGGCTTCATAGGATGAATTCAGGTCACGTGGGTAGATCGCCTGCACCAAACCCAGTGCCTTCCCGGGCCGTTTTCCCACGAGTCTTTGTAAAGTGTTACTGTTTTCCAGGGCAAGTCTGAGAGTAGCTTTCAAGACTTCCCAGGATTGAGTTTTCCAGAAAAGTGGGAAGAGACTGGACAATCAGCTCCAGAGCTGGGAAATGCTGGGAAAACGACTCCGCAGATCTAAGCGACCTAAGCGCTGGGGTAGGGAATAGAGCCCAGTGAAGGAGGAACATGGGTCCCTCCCTCTCACCCTCTCTCCTCCTTCCTTCCTTCTGTCTTCCCTTCCTCCTCCCCTCTCTCCCTCCCTCCGTCCCTCCCTCCCTCCCTCCGTCCCTCTGAGCTAGGGTCCCACAGCTAGCTGCAGGCAGAGCTGGGATTCTAACCCAAGAAGCTGTTCTTGACCAGCACCATCTCGCAGTTCCCGAGACTGTCCCGCAGGGGGGGCTGTGTCTTTCCTGGTCACCCCCTCGAGTGTGCAGACCGGTGCCCCACACGTTGATGGCTCCGGCCAGCAGCTCTGGCTGCTGAGGACGGGAATGCCGGGTGCAATGGGCATGATCCTGAGGTGAACCCTTGGCCCTCAATCTAGAATGTTTCACTTTCTCCACGGAGGCGGGCGTTTGAATGGACGGTAGGGCAGGTGTTGGTGGCTTGGGCAGAAGGCAGGCCGCAGATACAGTGGTATCACTGACGAAACGGAAGTGCCTTTGCCTTAGCACGTGATCCTCGTGATGTCGTCGTTACCGTTCACAGCATTTCAGACGCCTTAATCTGCTCACGCAATTCCAGGAGGGGAGGCGTTTTCCTAAGATGCCACCCCCGCCCCCAGCCCAAGGCGACTAGTCGGTGGCCTGGCCTGACCTTGGGTTCCAGCCATACCAACACCAACAGTGCGCGGCGTTCTCGACCACGAGGTGGGGACCCTAACAGGAAGGACACCGGCCAGCCCTCGCGTGGCCCTTCTTCGTGGGAGTCGAGGCGCGTGGGCAGAGCCGGTCTGAGGACGTGCCATCAGGGTTCTGCGATCTGCTACGATCGTCACTGAGCTCTTGGGGTCCCAGTGCTGGTTTTCTTTTTCACGGCTTCGTGTGGAAGAGAGACCCGTCTGGTTCCCAAGGTCAGGCAAACCCTAAATCCCCCATCTCTGCAGATGGGATCCCACAGGGAAAACAAGAAGCATTACCTGTGGTCATGACGATTCCTGCCAGGGCTTTGTGGCGCGCGTGCACGGACGCCAGGCCCACGGTCAGCTCGTGGAACTTCTGCGTGACCAGCTGGGACACAGAGTCTGCGAATTCCTGAAAGACACAAGCACCAGGCCTCGTTGATGGCTGAGCTGGCGGTGTCCTGGCCTCCCTCCTCCTCCAAGCCGTGTCTCCACGTGTGGCATCCGGAGGCCACCGTGTGCACTGTCCTGAGATCCCACGGCCCCACGGAGACCCTTGCAGGCCTTGGTTCTGAGGGAGGAGCCCACGCCTGGCCCCACGCCTGGGCAGAGCCTGCCTGTGGGAGGCCACAGCCACTCTCGCCCTCCCCGCCTCACGGAGGGGCCGGCCTGCCGCTCTCCTTCGGGGACACTCGGGAGACAGAATCCTGAGCAGTGTGCGGGCTGCCACACCCGGACACTTGACTCCCTGTCTTCTCAGCGCGGGAGAACCGAGGTCTAAATACCCCCAGTCTCAGGTACTACCCGGCGGAGCTGCCCCTATGCTCACTGCACAGCCTCCCCTCACTTTCTGCACATGTGCACCACACATGCTCTCGTGAGATGCAGGCACTGTGCACACGTGCATTCACAGAGACACACGCACATGTGTATGCATGTGCACACAGTGCAGCCAGAGAGAACGCACATGCGCATGTGCACACGCAGAGAGACATGCACACGTGTGTGGCACACACCTCCCCACGGGCACGACACACATGTGCACACACACTTAGATACAGGCACACATGTGCAGTACACATCTCCCCACATGCACGTGCACACACGTAAGCACACACAGAGATGCAGGCACACACGTGCAGTACACACCCACATGCACATGTACACACAGGCGCGCACACACTCAGAGAAGCAGACACACGTGTATGGCACACGTGTGTGCACACGCGCACACACACAGAGATGCAGGCACACGTGCAGTACACACGACACACGTGCACACATGTGCACCCCCCCCGAGTTGATGGAATCCCACTTGCTGAAGTTTCCTAGTGTGACCTGCGTCCCTGTTAAAGCAGCTGCTGTGCAGTGACAAGGGCGGCATGGCCCAAGAGGTGGTTTTCTCGTCCTCCCTCCCACCCGGTGGCGGACCGTCCCTTCTCTGCGGGCGGAGGCAGGCCGGGTGGCAGCGCCCCTCGCGGGCGTTGGAGATGGCTCTGCTGTGAATCGCGAGGGCCCGTTTTCCTGATTTCTCAGGTCATCCTCTTAATTTCCGTCGGACGGCGCTGTCGCGAGGAGGACGTGCGTTCGTGCCCCTTACACGCGGAGCCGGCTGCCCGTGCTCCCTCCGGGCTCGGCCGCGGTGCCGTTCTCTCCTCCTCGTCACCGTCGTCGCTGATCCTCGTCTCCCTGGGCGCTGCCGACGCGCGCTGCGTCTGCCTGTACTCACGCACGAGGGGGGCATGGGGTTCATTTCCGGGGTGGAGTGGAGCTGCCCTTTCCCGCCGGGCTCGTTGATGGTGCTACAGATAAGAGCAGGTCTCGATAAAGATGCGAAAGAGATTTTTTTTTTAAATCTGACTTACGGGCAGGGAAACCTATTCATAGGGAAGCAGGCGTGCATCCCGGGCTCTAGAAACCTGCGTGGGAACAACACAGGTGTTGGCCAGCCTCCCCAGTGCGCGGGGACCGTGCTGCCTGGAGTGCTGGGCGCCGGACGGACATGACGATTCAGGCCGGGCAGGCGGCGAGGGGCCCTCCCTTGGGCCCAGCTGGGCCTGGGATGTGTGTGCTGGGCAGGGGGGTGGTCTTCCCCGGCTCGGACCCCGTGAGAACCCAGGCTGCTGGGTGAGGTGCTTCACCTCCGCTGGGAGCTGTGGAGTCCGTCCGGGGCTTGGCTTGCGGCTGGAGGCCGTCCTGCCCTGGGGCCGGAGGTCTAGGGAGAGCACGTGTGTGTCCCGGGGACACCGTGAATGCGTGTCCTGGGCGGCCGGAGCCAGTGACCACAAGTGGGATGGCTCAGGACCACAGACGCCATCCCCTGCCGGCTCTGGAGACAGCAGCTGGAGGTCAAGGTGCCCAGGCCACTCTCCCTTCTGCGGCTCCAGGGAAGGGTCCTTCTTGCCACCTCCATCTTGTGGGGGCCCCTCCCGTCTCTGCCCCCTCTGTGTCCGTCTGTCCGTCTCTGCCTCTCGCTGGATTCTCGGGCCACCCCGCTCTCAGATCCTCGTGTCGCAGCTGCACGGCCCCAGGCGCGGGCTCTGGGGCGGGTCACGGGCTTGCCTTTTCGGGAACACATACAGACCATTTCACCTTGTCGTCAACTCTTCCACACTCGTGCCGTGACCCAGAGGGTGACAGTTTTCCACGGAGGTGTGAGTTTGGGTAATTTTGTACGTCTTGGATGACCCAACTTGTTCATTTGTGCGGGAAGATTAACTGCGTCATCAGGCTTTGCCAGGCGCCCGGACCACGACCTGAGCCGTCCTCACTGCCTCTGTCCCCCGAATAGCAGCGGGTGTGGACGCAGGGCTGGTAGTCTTCCTGGTGCCCGTGGCCCCCCCCCACCAAGCGCAGGTTTTATCAAGTCCCACCTTCCGAAGGACGCTGGTGGGCGGGGGCGCTCTGAGCTCCGACTGAGGCGCGCGAGCAGGGAGCCAGGCTGGTGGGAACAGGGGTCCCAGGGTCTGTGGGCTCTACGGTGCCTCGGCGAGCACTGCTTCCGGAGCAGGCCCAGGGGTCCGGAAAGGTGTGACCCGAGCTGACGGCGGAGGGGGACCTTGCTGGAGCGGTGGGCCTGGGGTCTTTCTTTCTGCAGAAGTCCGGTGCTCAGTTCAGGGGAGGCGCTTTGCTCTCCGCCGTCCAGCAGCTCTGCAGCATGCTGGTGGTCAGCGGAGGGTCGAGCCGCTGTTCCGCTGGGGACCTGTGTGCTGGGCGCCACCTGCCTGTGGGTGGCACCCGCGGGTGGCTGTCCCCTGTGCTTTATGGCCGGGGTGGGCTTCCAGGGGCTGCACGCGCCGCCTTCTGGCTCCCCCAAGGTCTTAGGGGCCTCGCGGGCAGACCTCCTGTCTTGTGCCCCCCCGGTGACTAACCTGCACCGTTGCATTAGAACTTAGTTTCCGGTGTACAACACAACAATTCCGTGCACTCCTCAGTGCTCACGGTAATAAGTGCACTTTTAATCCCCCTCCCCTGTCTCCCGTCCCCCGCCAGCTCCCTCTGGCCATCAGCAGTGTGTTCTCTACGGGGAAGAGTCTGTCTCTTGGTTGTCTCTGTTTTTCTTTGTTTCTTTGTTTTTTCTTCCGTTCCACATATGAGCGAGATCATATGGTATTTGTGTTTCTCTGACTTATTTCACTCATTGTAATGCTCTCTGGCTCCGTCCAGGTCATTGCGAATGGCAAGATTTCGTTCTTTTTGATGGCTGAGTAATAGTCCATCGTACATGCACCACATCTTTACCCATTTACTGTCGGGCAGCTGGGCTCTCTCCACAGCCTGGCTATTGTGGACATTGCTGCTGTGAACATCGGGGTGCAGAGCTTTTGAATTAGTGTTTTCATTTTCATTGGGTTTACTGCACCACAGGGTAGCTCCATTTTTAACTTTCCGAGGAACCTCCACACTGTTTTCCAGAGTGGATGCACCAGCTTGCATTCCCACCAACAGTGTAAGAGGGTTCCCCTTTCTCCGCATCCTCACCAACATTTGTTATTTCCTGCCTTGTTAATTTGGGCCACTCTGACTGATGTGAGGTGGGATCTCGTGGTTTTGATTTGTATTTCCCTGATGCCAAGTGATGTGGAGCATCTTTTCATGGGTTTTTTGGCCATGTGGATGTCTTCTTTGAAAAAATGTTTATTCGGGTCCTCTGCCCATTTTTAATTAGATTCTTTGTTTTGTTTGGTTTTTAATTTTAGTGTTGATTTGTAGAAGTTCTTTACATATTTTGGATATCAGCCCCTTGTTGAACATGTCATTTACAAATATCTCCTCCCATTCAGTAGGTTGCCTTGTCATTTTGTTGATGGTTTCCTTCTCCAGTACTTTTCATGGTGCTGGGATCTGGTTCCTGTGCCTCGCGTGCTCTGAAGAGCTATTGCAGTGTCCCTTTGTTTGTCCGTTTTCCCTCTCTGTAAAGTGAAGTTTCGAACGTCCAAGAAGCGATGAGAGGGTCAGCGCAGGAAGCATCTTGTTGCTCTGTGTGCCTGACCAGCCCGGTGAGGCTCCCGGAAGAGGACGTCCCCAACCGCTGGTGACACAGAAAAACGACTTTGTTTGGAAACTAGAGGCCGCTGTCCTTTATGCAGAGGCGTAGAACAGATGCCCTGCGTGCCCATGCGGTGAACCCCACAAAGAAGCTGCTGATGCAGTTTCAACACGGGGATTCGAGGCACACACGTTCCGCCGGGAGACCCACGAGAGGGGTGTGGTAGGAGTGACCTGCGCGGGTCTGGCTGTTGAAGGGTGTGGGGCACCCCTTCTCTCTCCCTCTCTCTTTCTCCCCCATCCCTCCTCTCCTGTCGGGGACCCTGGCTGCAGGCCCTGTGGAGGCTCCCGGGCCGCCAAGCTGCCCACCCGCCCGCAGCCCTGTGGTTTCACTGGTTTTGAGGATGCGGGTTCCAGCAGGAGCATTATTACTCTAGTGTAAAAAGTGAGAGAAATTTATTATAAAAAGGCAAGTACAACCTGACAAATCAGAGAAAAGCACGGGTATGCAGAGCACCGGACCACCCAGCTGACCCGCCAGGCATCCCAGACCCAGCTGACCCGCCGGGCGTCCCAGACCCAGCTGACCCGCCGGGCGTCCCAGACCCAGCTGAGTGACCTCTAACCCGTGTGCCCTTCGGGGAATCTTGGGGCCCTGGGGCCCCGACCGCGCGGGCCAGCCGCTCTGCATGGTTCTGCTGCCGGCGAGGAACGCTCTTCACGTGAGAGCGGCCGTTACTCGGCTTCACCGGATGCATGTGTACTTCTCATTTGCACTGACACGTGCCATGGGAAATACAGGGGCTGAGCTGCTGGCGGGCCGCGTGGGAGCCCCTGATGCGTGCAGGCGGAAGGATGCGCGGCCCGCCAGGCTCCGGGGCCACCGCTGTGGGAAGAACCGGCTCCCGGCTCCGAGGGGTCCCCGCCCCCTAGGCTTGGCCCCTGCCCTCTGACCTGGGCGCACCCCATCTCCTCCCCTACAGTGCTTCTGCTTTATTCGTGTTTTCAGGGGTCATTGACCTTTATGTGAAGCACATTTCTCTGTTAACGTTTTATACATGTAAGCGTCAAGATAAGGCCAAGATTTCTTTGACTCTGCTCACTTCGCGTGGACCCTTATCTAATGACAACGTAGAGAAGGGTTTAGCGAGCCCTCGAAATCCGCCTCTGCTACAGAACTGGGGAAGGAAGGGTTCGATGGAACACTGGCCCCTCCCTTCCCTGGGCGTGAGGGTGGAAGGAAGAGAAGTCAGAGAGCACGGCTCGCAAGCCGTCTTTGTCCACACTCGCGGGAGTCTTCGGGGAGTGAGCTGTGCGTGGGCTTGGGAAAAGGCCGGAGAAGCCTGCCCTGCACGGAGCCGCCTGCCCCCCCTCAGGCCCCCCCAGGCCCCCTCCTTCCCGGCCTCCTGCACCGGGGCTATTCTGGGGGCTCGGACGTTAATTCAGACTCACACAGGAGCCCAGCTGTGTTTCAGCTTCCCCAGTCGTTTGGGTCTGTAAGTGACATTGTGCTTGATTTGTGGGGAGCTGGAGGCTAGACGGAAACTTAGAATTCACGGAGGGATGCCTACACTTACTGTCTAATTTAACACCAGCCGTTTTTATGTTTTAATCACTTGGGATTTCATATAGACAGTCAACTTTGGTTACTGCAAATCCAGCTAATCAGATCGTGAAATAATTCCATTTTCTTCCCCACCTGGCACTTGGTGTGTAGTCAGAGCAGCTAAAGTCCTTACAAACTGCTCAAGTCACTGATTATTTTCATCAATTCAAATTCCGGGGCGCGCCCCGGGCCGCGGGGAGTTCATGCAGCCCCCAGGACGGGCGAGGACGCGTAATCTAACTTACGAGTATTTGTTTCAGCGCACGGGTCAGGCTATATTGTAGTATTGCTTCCTAAATTAACGTAAGACATTTTCCCCGGCCGCGAGCACGCAGACCCCTCACTGTGACTCCGAGCAGCCCCCGCCCTCGCTTTACCCAGGTCTGTGTGCGGGGCCGGGCGGGAGCTGGGGCGCTTACAAACCCATCCCCCGGCTCTGTCCACGAGAGCATCGCAGACCGTGGCAGCCCAGTGGCTCCTACGAGCTGTGTCCTTTTTTGGTAAGTCCTGAAAAGGTAGTTTTTCTTTCTCTTACGTATGTTGTGTATATACAATGTGCTTGCGGACACAGGGTCAGTATTTTTACTGACTGGGGGAGTGTGAACCACCGTGTGGATCGCCTGCCGTGGAGATGGCCGACGACGCGCGTCCGCTGTGGGGCTCACTTTCAGGGCAGGAGACAAGGTCCGATGGTCTGAGTGGGGGATTTGTGCAGCATCGTGATGAGAGGTCAAAGCCGCAAGGCCGCCAGAGGTAGAGCAGAGGCCTCTGTTCCAGACCCAGGAGCTCCTGCAGAGCCCACGGCGCACGGCCCCGTGTCCCCCCGCACAGAGCCCCCTGCGCACGGTCCCGTGTCCCCTCGCACAGAGCCCCCAGCACGGTCCCCATGTCCTCCCGCATGGAGCCCCCGGCACACGGCCCCGTGTCCCCCCGCACAGAGCCCCCGGCACGGGCCCTGTGTCCCCCCGCACAGAGCCCCCGGCGCACGGTCCCGTGTCCCCTCACACAGAGCCCCCGGCACGGGCCCCATGTCCTCCCGCACGGAGCCCCCGGCGCACGGCCCCGTGTCCCCCCGCACAGAGCCCCCGGCACGGGCCCTGTGTCCCCCCGCACAGAGCC
>CM052897.1:121668211-121802734 GCA_028534135.1 Potos flavus | reverse complement strand
CACAGAGCCCCCGGCACGGGCCCCATGTCCTCCCGCACGGAGCCCCCGGCGCACGGCCCCGTGTCCCCCCGCACAGAGCCCCCGGCACGGGCCCTGTGTCCCCCCGCACAGAGCCCCCGGCGCACGGTCCCGTGTCCCCTCGCACAGAGCCCCCAGCATGGGCCCCATGTCCTCCCGCACAGAGCCCCCGGCACACGGCCCCGTGTCCCCCCGCGCGGAGCCCCCGGCGCACGGTCCTGTGTCCCCTCGCACAGAGCCCCCAGCACGGGCCCCATGTCCTCCCACACGGAGCCCCCGGCACACGGCCCCGTGTCCCCCTGTACAGAGTCCCAGCACATGGCCCCATGTCCTCCCGCATGGAGCCCCCGGCACACGGTCCCGTGTCCCCCCGCACAGAGCCCCCAGCACGGGCCCCGTGTCCCCCTGTACAGAGCCCCCGGCGCACGGTCCCGTGTCCCCTCGCACAGAGCCCCCAGCACGGGCCCCATGTCCCCCTGTACAGAGTCCCAGCACACGGCCCCATGTCCTCCCGCATGGAGCCCCCGGCACACGGCCCCGTGTCTCCCTGCGCGGAGCCCCCGGCACACGGCCCTGTGTCCTCCCACATGGAGCCCCCGGCGCATGGCCCCGTGTCCCCCCGCACCCAGAAACCCAAGTCATTTGCAACATAAATTCTTTGTTAAATATGGAAAAGAGAGACATCCAGCTGTACTCATACTGGTCCTTTGGCAATTTAGAGAAGGCCTGGGAGGGGGTGAGAGTGTGCTTCGCGAGGCCTGCTCAGCCTTCCTGGGCGCAAGGCCGCCCCTCCGGGAAGCCTCACGAAGCCAGGCCAGCTGCTCCGAGGGCGGGAGCACGCGTGGGGCGGGAGTGGGGGCGCAGGTCCCCGCGCCGCTGCTCGGAGCTCCGGTGCGCCCGGATCTGGGATGGGCCGCGTCCGGGCCTCCCGGCCGCTCACGCGCACGTGGGTACAGGCTGGACGCGGGAGCAGAACTGATCAGAGGGGAGGGCATTTGGCTTCCGGGTGAATGCTAGTGATAATCAGGTGCTTCTGGTCCTACAGGTGAAGTGGGGAAGTTGGCCCCGTGTTAATGAGCTGTGTATTGCGGTTCGAAATGCTACTTCAGCTTCTGCCTGTTGCTGTGCGTTGCCCGTTGGCCCCGAGCACCATGGCAAATTACCGGCATTATTCAAATAGGGAAAACAAACTTTAAATAGGAACACTGAAAGACTCAAACTTTACTCATTTCCAACACTATTTTGAATGCCATAAATAAATAAAATGTGTTCAAATTTGCAATAGCAGTCCTCAGGGTAAAATTGACATTTAGCCAAAGTGGTAAGGATATTAAAATCGATAGATTATGAAAGAGAAAGCCCTCAGTAAATATTTTCCTGTGGAAATCCTGTCTTTGGGTTTATAATGCTGAAATAGCGGAAAGGTTAGATTTGCATATGGGTGGGCCAGACGCGATCCGGGATCCAAGGCTGCCCCGTCCTCCGTCCTCCGCTGCTCCCTTCATGGTGCTTGCTGTGTGGTCCCCCCACCCCCTGGCCATGGTAAATATGGGGGAGTGCCCTGGGGTGTGGGTCCGGGGCCTCGGGAAGCAGCCCCCCCCCCCGGGAGGGGGCATGGCTGACTGTGCTCCCCTTCCAGAACCGGGCCGCGGAAGGGCTGCTCCCAGCGGCACCGAGCTGGCGGATGGCATGCCGCGGCTGGGAGACATCCTGCTACGTGGAGACGAACTTCCACGGCTCCAACCCAGCGTCCCCACGTGTCCCTGGACCAGGCGCCTCTAGGTCTCGTAATGATTCCTGTTTGCTGACAACGGCAATCGAGCCTCATTAATTTCAAAGTCCAACGGCATAATTCAAATTAGCTGACTATTCAGTTATTCTAGATCTCCAATTATCTAGAGGCCAGTAACAAATTTGAAGGAAGTCCTGAAAGAGGAAAAAACCCTTACTGTCACCCACATGGCGGAGAGAGCGGCCGACCTGGAATGGGAGGAACCGGCAGGGAGCCTCTCCGGGCGGGGTGTCCTCGCCCACAGAAGAGGCGTCCGGCATTACCGTGCTGGCCCCGGTTCTGATTCTCGGCTCAGACCCCTGGCCTGCTGCATCAGTCGTCTCTGGGTGACCAGCAGCCCGCCCCGGCCGGAGGAAGAAACGGGGGCTGATGTCTTGCTCTGGGTTAGCCCTCCTGTCCACCGTCTGCAGGGAGCTCGGGGAGTGCTCATCCCGGGGCCAGGGAGCGCCGGAGCCAGATGCGTGCCTTGGGGAGCACGGACTGCGCCGTCATTGACAGGTAGCAGCACGAGACTGGCCGCAGGTGGCTCCTCGAAGGGCTTTCTGTGGCTGAGTTCCCTGCTGGGGCATTTCCATGGGATCTGGCACTGTATTTTGGCAGAGCACATTTTCCAAAGACAGCCGTGCCCATGTCACCCATCCTGCCAGCTCACCATACCACGAAGCCCCGTGTGCAACCACAGAGCGGTTGGCTCCGTGTCCTCTCCTTGGACACTGTCCCAATAGATGGAGCAAGGAGGGGATGGTGGCATGTGGCCTCTGAGCAGTCCCTAATGCCGTGACCTGTGTCTTGGTCCTGGGGTGCTCCCTCTTGGAAGCCAGGCGGGAGAAAGCCCGTGGAGAGGAGCCTAGGTCTTGGCCAGCGGCCAGGCTGAGCTCCCAGACCACACCGCACAGCCTGCAGCCGCCGAGGGTGGGGGGGCCCTCGGGCGAGGGGTCCTCCGGCCCCAGCCAAACTGCCCAGCTCCTGCCGTGGGAGCAGAGGGGCACCGTCCCCGCTGAGCCCTGCCGAAGGGCAGGTGCATGAGCAGGATAGAAGCCCGTGTTGTTTGGAGCCTCTGGGTTCAGAGCGGCTCGTTACGCCGTGGAGAAGCATGCAGTCAGAGGTAGGGAGTTACCGACCATGGCTGGACTGTGAGAACTTAAAGATGGACTCCGACGTCCTTGGGATCCAGGTTCGAATTCTGTCGTTGCTGCTTAACAGTGGCCTGACTCGGAACGTTATTTAGGCCTTGATTTCCGCGTCTCTGGAATAGGAATCGTGCCTATGCCCCGGGTTATTACGGGTGGGATGACGCGGCGGGTGTGAGGTGCCCGAGTGCGTCCCGGACACGCGCTGCCTAGCTTCTGAGTGCCAGCCGTGGTGGACGTCGTTCACGCCCAGACTTGTGCAAGCACGGAGTTTCTTAGAAACGACACAGAAGTACTTGTCACTTACTTGCACGAAATGAGCGTTTTCCCGGGGCGCAGCTGTTTGGGGGACGTTCTGGCACGGTGCGGCAGGCGCGTGCCACGCTGAGGACGTGTTGAGGCGAATGTCACGAAACGCTTCCCCGAGTCGAGCGCCCTCCCCCCCCCAACCCGGTTAACCGCGACTGCGCCGTTGCTGGAGAGCCGAGCCCAGACAGCCGCACCTCGGACTCGCCGCCACGCCCCGTGTGCGCAGGGACGCTGTGTCCTCCCGCCCCAGAGCCAGTCTCCGGGAGACGTCACACACGTCCCCTGCTCGATGCAGGTCCCTTTTAGTGACAACATCGGTCAGTATTGGGTGAGTTAAACTGCTTGATATTTCATCGCTTTTCAATTTGTTATAACTTCTCCGTTTGGAAGACGGCGTCTCTGGCATCCATGTGCTGGGACGTCACGCGTGCGGAGGTGCGTGGCCCCACGTTGTTGGCTCCGTGTCTGCTCACGGTTCTCTGACTGGGTTCCCTTCTCTCTGGTTTCATCCTCGGGCCACTTTATCTCATGACCGTTGACACGAGCGTCCCCGTGACTGGCCTGGATGCCTGAGGACGAGCGCTCTGTCTGCCTCATCTGGGCGATCGCAGTGTTAACACAGGCACACAGTGGGCCCCAATCAGAGGGCGTGTCTGCCCGGGGAGCTTTGTAGGGCGCACGTGGCTTCTGACGCACTCCCAAAGGAAAGCAGGTGTGGAATTGGAAAGGCGCTTGTCAGAGCTGCTGTGGGGCGAGCTCGGCTGTGTCCAGCGTGGCTCGGGAGAAGCCACAGCGGAGACAGTGTCTCACTCATCTCCCCTTTTATCTCCTCCCGAGACCTGGCCCCGGGGGTACAGAATAAGTCAGAATTTATTGAGCAATACACTGATGAAATATTAAGACGAAGAAGACAAGGTCCTATTTAAAAAAGCCCGTTACAAAACAGGAAGTACCGAACATCGTGTGATGGATGGCGGCCGACATTTCTCAAGGACTTGGTGCGCGCAGGTGTGAGGGCCGAGCGCGTCCCGGTTCCCGTAATCGGCGTGATTGTCCTGGGAGGCAGTTACTCTGTTACCCTGCTTTGCAGATGAGCGAGCTTGCAATGAGGGAAGTCAGCCTCCCTGCCAGGGGCACACGGGGCCCCAGATTCACACGACGGCGGTCAGACCCCAGGGCAGGTGCTCAGCCGCTGTCCGGCCTCAAGAGAGATGGGCGGGGCAGGAAGGTGGGTGAATGCTGCGGGCGGGTGTGTGGCTTATATTCTCAGACCAAAACGAGCCCGTGAGCCTGAGAAAGGCAAACACAGTCACAGAGGTAGGAGGCGGGGAATGTGAACTTCCGCCTCTTACACGAATTTGGGTTTCATGACTGTCTACACTGTGGGAGTTTAGGGAGCAAATGACCGCTGGTAATTGAAGAAGGAGGACTTCCCAGGGGGAGGGATAGCCACCTGGGGCCACCTGCCCCTTCCTGGGTCCACAGACCCCTTCCTGGGTCCCTGGAGTCAGAATTTCAGGCAGTGGTGTCGCCTGCGGGCTACGCAGGGATTCAGACGTGCATTGAAGTTCAACAACGACGTGAGGAAGATTCTCTCCGTGGCCGAACTCCGCCAGCCTCCCCCTAGCTGTTTGCAACCAGGCCTGCTTTTTGGGCTTCTCTGTGTCTCTCTGGATCCACCGATCTCAGCAGGACCAGAAGCCCCCACCCTCGATACCTGACCCTGTTCCTCTTCCCCAACACCCCCAGCTGATGCCTGACCACCTGGCCTGCCCTCAGTGACGGCCCTGTGAGGTCAGTTTAGCCGGGACCCCCTTTAGCTCTGCTGTTCCCGCTTTCTGATTTCCATGCACTGACCCGCCTGCTCCAGGGCCATGACCCCCACTTCCCATGCTGCACGCGCTCCAGCGGCTGCGGCCCCTCACCTGCCTGCAGCGTGTGAGGCCTGGAGCGGGCCTGTGGGCAGCGGTGGGGAGGGCCAGCTGAGCCGGGGCTGGGGACGGACCGCCTCTCCCTGTCTTGCAGGGACACGCGCCACGAAACCTCAGCCCATCTTACCAGCTTGCGGTCTCCGGTCCCTCGCCGGCTCTGTGCCTGCCCCACCCCCACCCCATCGCTCCCTTTGGTCTCTGCAGGTCTCACCCCACTCACTGCTACCCAGTGACCTCCACCAAATTCAGCTCCTCAAGGAAGATCATGACCTGTGTGCCTCCCCCGCCAAGCAAATCCAGGGGCATACGCATGAGGTTCCCTGCATCGCTGGCTCCGCAAGGGAATGGGCTCTAGCTGTGGGTCATTTGCTGAACAAGAGAGTTCTTAGCCAGTGCCTAGGAAGATCGCTCTTACATATCGTGAAGAGACAGGGTTGGGGGCTGGTCACATCTGCAAATACAATCTCACTGACATGAAGCCACTTGTTGTCATGTATGGTTGGCGTTTTTAAATTCTACGTGATTAGTTACAGTAAGAAGAAACAGTCTAGGGAAAACGAAGAAAATAATTCTTTTAAATAAAGGATCTGCATAAAATAAAAAGGGGGGGACAGTTATACGAATGGCTCATGCTATGTGGGTAACAAAGGTTTAGTAACATCAGGAGCTGACCTTCTTTTGTTTCCCTGTGTCTGACAAATGCGTTACAGTCTCCGCTTTCTGGTGCTTATTTTGTGACTTTGCCATCTGGCTCCTGAGCACCTTCAGTGGAGAGTGGCTGGAGGCCAGAGGGACTCAGTGGCCGGGTGGCAGGTGGGAGGAGAATGGTGCAAACACCACAGCCCATCACGGCCCACCCTGGTTCCCAGGGACCGGGGGCAGCGGGATGAATGCTTTATGGGTGGGCAGCCCAGACCGAGTCGAGCGGACTCAGCCTGTCAGCGTTTGGATTAGAGTCACACCCGCATGTTTGCATTTTGGCTCCAACATCCGGGCTCCTAGCCATAGCCTTCCAAGGCCTGTTTACTAACTGAGGATTTCAGAAAAGCCTACAATGAGAGGCAACATGTTTGTTGTTTTGCTGAGGGTTATATGCACAGATATCTCTACACCAACTTATTAAGTACATTGGTAGCTATTCACAATTACCTAAATTTTATATAGCCACAAATCTGTTTATACATATTAACAGTGGTTACTACTTTAACAATCAACTTCGAATTGGAGTACAAAAAATGTGGAAAGTAAACTAAAACTGCACTGGAAAAATGTAATATTTCTGTTTTTTTAAACTCATGATTTCTGATGTACTCAGGAAGGTACTTTGCATCTGGGTTTAATTAGAATCTTTAAAATGTCATTAGTGTGCTAATATAACAGTGCTAACAGATGAGGTCCTCTGTTTGGGGTTGATTCATGGTTGTTGGAGTTCATCAGGATTTAAAAAGACATGAACACTAACAGCCATTTCAGTGCATCAAGAGAAAAAAGTTCAAGGAAAAAGTAGTTCCATAAAGGAAGTAATTTTTACTTTCGCAGCTTTTGTTAAATTCAAGAAGAGTTTTAGTTATAACAGTAAAGTAACTATTATTACTAAATAATAAAGTATCCTAACACTTGTTTTGCAATATCACCATTGACATCAGTGTCATACTCACTTATGAATGCCATAAAGGACAAACTCCGAATGCCTTTGTGACTCTCCCTTCCCCCCAGTGTTCTTTCCTTACCCTGAAAATAGGTTCTGGAGAGGAGAAATGAAGTAGATAAAAATTGCTAAATAATTTCAAATAGTGCATCTAAGGCACAGACTAAAGCCGGGACTTGGCCATCACTGTGCATTTACTCAAGCTCATAGAGATCCTTGACACCAGAGAGACATGCACATCCCAGCCCTTTTTACTACACGTAACAAACAGGACAGAGATGGCCCAGAAAATGCTTGTTCTTTCAGCTGAACTTCCACGAACAAGAAAGGCATTGTCCCCATGCCCTAGTCTCAGTGCTGCTATGCGCACGCCTGTGACCTGTACCTGGACTCCATTCTATCACACTCCCTGGAACTAGTGCCAAGTCTGGCACCCTTGCCCTCGTTGGCCTGTGACGGCCTTTCCCCCTGAAGCGAGCCCTTACACTCTGGGAGAGGTTACTGTTCCTTCAAATGTATAGTCACCAAAGCAAGGCTACAGGTACACAAAATATTTCTAGTAACCAACCTCAAAGAATTGGAGATCCACAAATTTCCCGACAAAGAATTCAAAACAATGATTTTAAAGAAGCTCACTGAGCTACAAGAGAACAAAGATAGACAACTCGATGAAATTGGGAAAATAGTACGTGAACAAAGCAATGAGTTTAACAAAGAGATAGAAATCATAAAACGGAACCAACAGACGTGCTGGAGTGGACGAATACAATGACCGTTATAAAAAAAAAGTGTAACAGGGAGCTTCAACAACAGACTTGATCAAGCGAAGAAAGTACCTGTAAATTCGAAGACAAGGCATTTGAAATTATTCAGTCAGAGAAGAAACAAAAGAAGAATGAAAAGAGTGAAGAAAGCCTGTGAACAGGGTTTATAGGATGCCTTCACAGGAACAAAATATGTACTATGAGAGTCCAGAAGCAGAAAAGAAAGAAAAAGAGGCAGAAAGGATGTTTAAAGGATTAATGACCAAAAACCCCCCCAAATCTAGGGAAGGAGCTAGATATACAGATTCACTAAGCCATAGGATTCCAAATGGGTTAGACATAAAGAGGTCTACACGGAGACACATTGTAATTATATTGTAGAAATCAAAGACAAACAGAATTTCAGAAGCAGCAAGAGGAAAGTGACACATCACATACAAGGGAACATCCACAAGATTGCCAGCAAATTTCTCAGCAGAAACCTTGCAGACCAGAAGAGAGTGGGTGACATATTCAAAATACTGAAAGAAAAAAAAAAGCCAACCAAGTACTATCCTGGCAAAATACACTTTAAAAATGCAGAAGAGATACTTTCCCAGACAAACAAAAATTGCGGGAGTTTATCACCCCTAGGCCTGCCTTACAAGAAATGCTGAAGAGAGTTATTCACATTAAAACCAAAGTGCTTCAAATAGCAACACGAAAACATGTGAAGGCATGTGTCTCACTCCTGAGGGCAAACAGGTAGACCCACCAAAGACAGAATATGCAACACTGTGATGGGGTGAATGATTTTGTATGCGACTGAAGTTAAATCATTACCCACTTAAAACAGCTCTAACTACAAGATATTTTATGCATGCCTTGAGGCAATCACAAAAAAACTATGATAGGTGTACAATAGATAGAAAAGAATCAATGCACATCGTTGCCAAAAAAAAAAAAAAACAAAAAATCAAATAACAAAGAAAGACAGTAAGAGAGGAGCAAAGGACCAACAACAAAAGAACTACAAACCAGGTTGAGAACAAGTAATAAAATGGCAGTAGGAAGCCCTTTCCTACCCATGACTACTCTGAATGTAAAATGGAGTAAACTCCCCAAACAAAGGCTTAGAGTAGCTGAAATGAACACACAGCGTGCAGTGATATGCTGCCTACAAGAGGCTCCCTTTATATGTAAGGACACAGGCCGAGAGAGAAGGGATGGAAAAGGTATTCCATTGACACGGCCACCAGAGAAAAGGAGAGGTGGCTATACTTCTACCAGATAAAGTAGTAAGTTACTAAAAACTCTAACAAAAGACAAAGAAGGCCATTACACAGTGATGAAGGAGTCAATTCAACAGAAGGACTTAACAATTATAAACATCTCTGCACCCAATATTGGAGCATCTAAATATATAAAACAAATATTGACAGACCTGAAGGGGGAGATTGACATCAATGCAGGAAGAGTAGGAGATTATCACATAACACTATTAATAATAATAATGCTAGTACTATATTTTCATATAACTCTATGAAATAATAGGAGACTATCATTTTCAACAATGGATAGAATACCCAGGTAGAAAATCAATCAGCAGGTGGCTTGAACAACAATATAGGCCGAGTGAATCTAATAGGCATGTACACAACTTTCCAACCCCAAGCAGAAGAATACGCATTCTTCTCAAGCACACAGTGACCATTCTCCAAGATAAATCACATGTTAGGTGACCCAGCAAGTCTTAACAAATTTAAGAATATAGAAATCATACCAAGCCTGTTTTCCAACCACAAGGAATAAAACTAGAATTTTTTTTTTAAAGAGGGAAAATTCACAAATGGAAACTAAAGAGCATGTTCTTGAATAACCATTGGTTCAAAGAAGAAATGAAATGGGAATTAAAAAAAATTATCTTGAGATGAAAACAAAAGCACAGCACACTAAAATTTATGGGATGCAGCAAAACCTGAACTAAGAAGGAAGTTTCTAGCGATAAACACTACCAATGAAAAGGAAGGAAGATCTCAAATACAGCACCTAACTGTAAACCCCATCTAGAAAAAGAAGAACAGGAGATAATAAAGAGTAGAGCAGAAGTCAGTCAAATAGAGAATAGGAAACAATAGATAAAAAAGTCAACGAATTTTTCAAATCTGTTTTGGTTTTGTGAAAAAGAGCAACAAAACTGACATATCTTCAGGTAGGTTAACTGAGGAAAAGAGAAATAAAATTAGAAATGAAAGAGGAGACATTACGACGTGTACTTCAGAAATGAAAATGATCGTAAGGGGCTCTTATGAACAATTATATGCCAACAAATTGGATAATGTAGAGGAAAGGGATAAATTCCCAGAAACCTACAACCTACCAAAACAGAATGAAGAGGAAATCGAATGCCTGGAAAGACCAGATAACAATATATGTCATTGTTATAACAAATACAGAAATTGAATCAGTAATAAAAAATCTCTGAACTCTATTTCAATTAAAAAAAGATCTCTCAGCAAAGAAAAGTTCAGGACCAGGTGGCTTCACTGGTGAATTCTACTAAATGTTCAAAGAAGAATTAGTACCAATTCTTGTAAAAGTCTTCCAACGGCTGGAACAGGAGAGAACGCCTGAGCCTCATTTTATGTGGCCGAATCACCCGGATACCATGTCAGACAGACACTGCGAGAGAGGACAACGACAGACCAGTGTCCCCGGGCAGAGGCGCGCACACCCTCGGTAGGCAGCCGCAAGCCCCAGTCAACAGCACGTTTACGGCGACCGTGACCAAGTGGGGCTTATCGCTGGGGCGTAGGGATGACTCCTCCTCTTCGAGGTGGCGCTGGAAGTCCCAGCCAGAGCAGACGCACAGGACACGGAAGTAACAAGCATTCAGACTGGAAAGGAAGGAGGACAATGATCTGTCTGTAGTTGGCCTGGTCCTAGATGCAGAGAAGCCTGACGGCGTCCCGCAGTCTCTATCTGGATGGTTTGTTCACACACCTGATGAAAGAGTCAGCATCGCAAATGAAGTGCTAACGCAGCCTATCTCAGCTGGGTGATATTTCAGGCGCCAAGGCACCGAGGTGGCTGGTTGGGGTGGACCCTGGTGTGAGTGGCAGGTCTCGGGAGGGGTCCGGGGAGCGCCGTGGAGAGACGCCCTCGGAGCTGGAGTGTGACGTGGGGAGAGAGAGCTCAGTCCCGCCTTGGCAGGTGCGCCCACCGGGAGGGGCGGCAGGTGGGGCCGCGGACACTGCTCGCGGCGGGGTCTCCCTGCCTCTGCACACGGCGCGCAGTGTGTCCACCCTCTGCTACGGACGGGACTCGGGGTCCCACCACCTTCCCCTAAGGCTGGAGGGCAGTTAACGTCACTCAGAAAGAAGCGTTTTGGGGTCGCAGGAGCTCAGGGGCTGCTCGGACTGACCGCGACTGTGTTAGGCACAGGCTGGCGGGCGCCACGCCTCCGTGACCTTCCCTGGGACGGTCACCTCAAGACGAACAGCCCGTCTGCCTCCGGACAGGCTTCAGGGCCCGGCGGCTGCTGTGCCCGTGAGTGGGTGCGTGTCCTCTGCCCTGGGGAAGCTCCCTGGGGCAGCAGCCCTCCAGACTGGCCGCTCTGGCCGAGGACGCCTGGGCTGCGAAACAGAATTTGACCGAAAATTCCCACTAAAGGGCCTTCGATCTGCAGCATAGGGGAGTTGTTCTGTTTTGTTTTTCTTTTTTTATTTCTTTTTTTTTTAAGGATTTTATATTTATTTATTTGACACAGAGACGGAGGGCGAGAGAGGGCACAAGCAGGGGGAGCGGCAGAGGCAGAGGGAGAAGCAGGCTCCCCACTGAGCAGGGAGCCCTACGTGGGGCTCGATCCAAGGACCCCGGGATCACGACCAGAGCTGAAGGCAGTCACTTCTCCTGAGCCTCCCAGGTGCCCCTAGTTGTTTTGTTTTCTATCAGACATAGCATTTTACGTTCCCTGGCTTCCTCACATGCATTAATGAGTAAATGTTTGCTGCAATAAAATGTTTAGGGGAAAATAGAAAACATTACATAAATTACTTCTTCAGGATCAATAACCATCACTTTGTGAAGCCTGCTTATCCCCCTAATTAGGCAAAATGCTTTTGATCTGAGGCCAGGCTCTGGTCCTTCTCTATAAAGACATTTTCTTCCCAAATCCTAACACGCTTAGAAACTCGGTAGTTTTTTACCCCCCGGATACAATTAGTGGGTGGTGGGCCACACCACGTTGTGCCCGGATCCCAGACGGGCTGCGTGGGTCTGCGGCTGCGTGGCAAAGGCGTCTTGCTGGGTCCCGTGAGTGCACCCATGATGCCACACGGTCATCGCACCGTGGGCGTCGTGTTCCCAGGAGCAGCGGACTCGGGGCCGTGGCCTGAGGCTCGCTGGCAGGACGTCGGCAGCCCCCAAGCAAGAGCCCGATCCCCGAAGAAGGGTCCTTGTGAAGGGCAGGCTCTGCCGCAGGAACCCCTCGCTTTGCTTCGCTGACTTGGGGGACCTAACCCCGAGCCGACTGGTAGCAGGTTTGTTGCGAAGATACCGACATGCTTTGACGGAAAAGTTGAACCTTTTTGGAAGAGTCTGTCACATCCAGCGAAAGAGGGGGGGCTTTCAAAGCAGTTTTGCTTTCGATGAGGCCGGTTTTCTTCTCTTCCCCCTCTTTCTTCTCCCGTGCATCTGAAAAGCCCTTAACAGGCTTTGGAGCGCCGATCTGGTTTTGTCGTGAGCGTCTAGGATTTCCCCTTTGCCTCCGAAGGACGGTCCTGGGCAGGCTTGGACCCGCTGGACGAACGCTCATACCACAGGAAGTCCGTCCGGTTTCTGATCAAACCAAACCTCATTTATTTTTTGTTTATACTCCGCTACCTTTGACAAAGCTTCCTCTGGAGATGTAGATCTTCATCCTCCGCTCCTCTGGTTTCTCATCTTTTTCTTTTTTTTTTGCTTTGTTTGCAACTGACAAGGGGAAAAAATCTGACATCAACCTTGGAAGATGGTAATGCATTCAAGACTTTTTTTTCCCTTTCCGATCTGATAAAAATCTTGCCTAAACCACGTCCAACCTTTCCAGCAGGAAGAGCAGAGGGTTCTGCAGCCTGTAGGACAGACTCCCCTCACTGATGCTTCGCAGAGTGTCGGCATGGCCGCGTCTGTCTCGAAACAGAAGTGCGAAACACAAGACGGCATCCGTGGCTCGGGCAGGGCTGGGGGGCGTGGGGGGCGCCGGAGGGAAGTGCCAACGAAGGGAGAGTCGTGGAGCACACTCAAGAGTGAGCATTCCATCGGGGGGACTGTGGGGTGGGGGCGCTGCTGAGAATCAGCGGCATCGGGGCAGACACGGAGTTTCCTCGATGGGGAAGAGTGTGAGTCTCCTGCTGTTGAAGACGAACGGTCGCTGCTGTGGTCGGTGAGACGCGCGTGCCGTCTCGCGCTGCCGAAGGGTTCTTGCAGCGTCTGCCGTGGGCGATCGCATCTGTGGGTGCACATCAGCAGTGTGTGTGAGACGAGAGGCCGGGGAATGGAGCCGGCGGCGGGCGTGCACACCAGCCACGTCTCTGGTCACTTGGTCCTACTTGCGGTCGGAACGAGCCATCATTCCTGGCGATGCCTTTGCTAGGCACAGCGAGCATGTGCTGGGGGGTGACATTGTTTGCAGACGTAGCCGATGGGGCTTCGGCTTTCTGGGCAGAGGAGTGCGGGGGCCTGACATCCCGTTTTACAGCGAGCAGTCTGCACCGTCTTCAAGCTCCTGTCGCCAACAGCCAGGCATGGGGACAGTTTTCCTCCGGCTTCTCCCTTTGCCCGCACGCCGCAGGGTCACTCCCCACCCAGCCACGCATCCGCTGGATGAAGCTTTCTTGTTCTTTCTTGTGCTCCCAACCTCCAAGCTTTGTTGAACTCGTTACGGGGCCGCAGATGGCACCCAGCCAGACTGTCTCCTTCCCTGGCCCACCGTCCCTCCAGCACGCGGCCGTCCCTCATTAGCTCGACCCAGTTCTGACCGACGTGTGTGCCGTGGCGTGAAGGGCTGGGTCTCAACCCTGTCTGCGTGCTCTATTCTCCCGCGGGGATCTAGCGCACCCCAGTGCCAAGGCCCCAGCCTAGACCGATTATAATAGGATGCCTGGGGGTGAAGTGGGACTTCGCCGCTTTTAAAAGCAGATTTCGGTGTGCAGAGAGAGTCACTGCGGAGTGGGAAATAGCTTACAGTCTTGTCTGCTGGAAACATTCTGAATGTCATTAGGTGTGTGCCCTTCGTTCCCACAGTCTCAACGTCCGCGTCCTTGGAAGGCCAGCAGGCCATCTTTCCGTCTGGGCTCACGCCATCCTGTCTCATGCAGAGCCCGACACCGTGACGGGCCAGTTGGCGGGGGCCGGGAGCGTGGGTGTGACACGGCAGCGACGGAAGTCACAGGCGTGACAATCCAGGGAATGACCTCCACATGCGTCCAGGTCTGGAAAAGGACGTGAGGCAGAGGGATGTGGACATTACGTGGTATTGGGACACCAGTCGGAATGTTCTGAGATGGATCGGCGTGTCCTTTCTGGCCTCCTGGAGCCACCATTTCATGGGAAATACCGGGCACGACGTCTCGGCGAGGTCGGCAGCGGGAGCGGGCGGGCGTCTGAAGCCTCGAGTGCGTTTCTTTCTCTGTTGGCTGAAAACAGCGGTGGGCGCGGGTCTGTCTCTGAGATTTGGTTTATTTATAGATCAGAAATAACAGAGTAGGGGAAAGGACTCAGGAAGAATTTTAGATTTCGAGTATTATCTGAATTTGAAATATGGAATAATGATAAATGTTTACTTTCTTTTATTTGTTATTTCAAAATATACTGCAGAGAAATAATCTCTAGAACATCTAATATGGGAAAACTACAGCTTCTTTCAAACTCTGTGACTTCAGACTTTAGTAGTAAAAATGACTTTATATGTGGTGCATTAGTACGTGCTTTCCATGCGATCGATAATTCCCAAACCCAGTGGCTTCGTCGGGACGGCCTGTGTGTTTGCTCAGCCTCGGGGGTCTGGCTGGGGTCTGGCTGCCCTGGCGTGGGGTTGGGCACCCGCATGTGTCTTGCTCTCCTCGGGTGAGCCTCTCCCGAGACTCGCTCCCATCGCCATGGCGACAGGTGGGCAAGCGTCGAGTCCCTGCTCCGGTGGTCTCGGCAGGATCGTGTGGGACACCGGCAGCGCTGGGGTGGAGAGTGTACACTTTCCATGCAGAGGGAGGAGAGAGCAAATATTTACCCACTTGCCCTTCTGAGCTCATCTACCTGCATGGCTTCGTGCAGGGCGTGGAAGAGTGGGAAGGCTCTGGAAAGGCTGAGCGAAATACTCCCCCTGTGAGGCTGGTCTCTATTTCGTGATAGAGACTCACTAATTGAAGCGTCTTTGCAACACCGTCCAGGGAGACAGTGTTTGAAGGGGCGTTGGCTAATGAGATTCCCGCCAGGCTGGGCCCGGTTGGTGCCTTTCCAGCAGCCCCCAGTGGAGACGGACGCTGGGGCGCGGGAGGCCGGAGGGCAAGAAAGGAGGGAAGAGAGTGGGCGCACGTGTGGTCAGGACAGCGGACGCGGTTGGTGGAGGAGGGAGCCTGCGCACCTGCATTCCCGGCGAGCCGCACGGCGGGAGGACCGGCTCCGGTTCGCCGTGGGGCCTGTCACCTCCCGGGCGATCACCACGCAGCCGTCCTTTGGATCTGACTTTTGGGAGCCACTCAGGTCTGTGGCCTCCATTGCGGTGTCTCCCAGGTGAGATGTGTGTCCTCGCCATCCCTCGGCCCTCCGTCCGAGGCCGTGGCGTTGGTGCGCTCTGTCCTCCCGCCCCTGCCCTGCCCACGCGGTCACAGGCGCCTGCCCTTCCTGGGTGGGGTGGTGTCCCCCTGCCGAGGTGCCGTTGGACCTGCGGCTATACGCTCAGACGGAAATAGGGTCTCTGCAGCTGTCACCGGGCAGGGTCTGGAGAGGAGGCCATGGGTTTAGTGCAGGAGTCTGGTGCCTGCTGTCTTCACCATACACAGTAGGGGGGCGTGGACAGCGCTTTGCAAAGGGACCAGATTTGGACTCTGTGTCGGGCCCTGGCTCTGTATTCCTTCCTTGTCAGCTGAAACCTGTTACCGTGAAAGCCTGCCAGTGCCAAACCCAAATTTATGCCCATTCAGTAATTTAAAACGAACCCCAATACACAGATTTGTAGCCGTTGAGAGACTGCCTGCTTTCTGTGCCCACAAAAGCTGGCTGGCCGCCGTTACCCAGATACGGTGGGTCCTGAGCTGCGGTGCTCCCTGGGCGCTCTCCGACCCGGAGACCCCCGCCCCGACTGCTGAGCGGCCTCCCCCAGACACAGAGCCCTCGCGGAGCCCTCCTGGCCACCCCCGAATGGGCTGGTCCGGCCGGCAAACCCGTCGAGATGCTGTGCACGTGAGCCGTGTGGCCATCGCTCCTCTCTGGATCGGCCCTGACCCGGGACCTGGACCCTCCACCGACACGGGGGAGGGTGCCGGCCCACGGAGGCAGAGCCTGGGGTGGTGGGCCTGCCGGGGGTCCGCAGCAGCTTGGTTTCCGCTCTGTGGTTCAGTTGCAAGAGCGGGAGAATGAATGCCTGTGGTTCTGAGCCACTCCGTTTGTGGTGATTTGTCACGGCAGCCCGGGACGCTAACACGCACACACGAGTACCACCTCTCTCTCCCCCGTGCTGGTTCCCTGACGTGTCCAGAGCTGTGGGGTCGGCGGCAGGCATGTTTCCACTCCGTTCAGAAGTGCACCCAGACCCCCGTCCGACGGCCGCCAGGACCCCCTTCCCGGGCCAGCCGCCGGGATCCTGACGTCTCCCCTCACAGCAGAGACCGCAGAGAAAGGAGTGTTCGTTCCTTTCTCCATGCAGCAAATGCATGCTGAGCGCCTACTGTGTGCTCTGCACTGTGCTGGGCCTCAAAGCAGACGTCCATCTGTCCTTCTGGGCGGTCCCATGTGCACAAAACACACGGTCCTTGAGGAGCCCGGAGAGGACGTCGCCCGCCGACCACAGGGCCGCCAAGCTGAGGGAGAGAAGCGGCTCCGCGGGACACACGTGGCAGCCGCGGACAGAGGAAGCCAGTGCCGGGAGCCACGTTCGAGCCCTCGACGGCGCGCGCTCCTCCCGCAGGCTGCCACGCGGCGTCTCCTGTCACCACTGCCAGTTCTTGCGCGATGGATGACGGCCCTCTCAGCGGTTCAGCCAAACCCAGCGCTGTTCGTTGTGAGCGTTGGGAGACTCTACAACCACAGACCTCCTCTTTTTACGTTTCTCTTTTGAAAGGACGGGATAGAGAGATGGGAGGCATATTGTTCTCCAGCTTTTTACTTTCTTAGCTGCAAAAATAAAAGTGATTTTCGAGAACAAATGGATGTGGTCTCTTATGAGCTGGGTTTGGCAAGGATCAAATTTCATCAGACCCACGGCTGAGATTTCCTACGAGGAAACAAGAGGCTTCTGTACAGTCGGGCGTTCAGACTGACGGCGTCCCCCCGGCCCCGCCGTGAGCACGGTGGTTTGCACCCGAGGGAATGCTGTTTTGAGTTGCTTCTGGGAAGATCAGGACTCTGTCCTCACAGGGTGTCATAGACGTCGTCACTTTGAAGGTACCGAGCAATGACCTTGATGAAAAACGAAATGGCGCCATTGCCCCAACACCGCAAGGTTGATTTCACCGCATCCCCGACTACTCGATGTCACTTTTACTTGTCGACTATCCCAGCCACCCCTCCGACCGGGTGTGGGCCGACGGGGATCCCTGCCTGTACGTGGCGTGTCCTCGGACCCGGCTCTGCTCCTGGGACACGGACTCCGCAGGGGCGGCCCTGGGGGCTTCAGGGACATTGAGCTGCAAGTCGTAGTGTTGCTCTTCTGTTGGTTCCTGAATTAGATTTAAAATCTGAGAAGTTTTGTGAAATGTACCAGGACCGATGACTGTCATTCCAATGGCAGGGATTTCAGTAAAATCGCCCATTATAATTTTTTGGCTAAGTGTTCACATTCACGGTTCTGGGGGGGCAAGGTGGGTTGATCGTCTTCCGGCCGGTCTCCAGGTGGCCCGCGTCCTGGGAGTCAGCTTAGACTTTGGGCGGCTGAGGGCGTGTTTGTCTGCGGTGGCACCTGCCCTCCTTTCAAGGCACCAGACCCTCGTTCCCGCTTGCGGTTCTTGTGGTGCTCCTGCTTTGGTCGTGACGCGTTTCCGTGCTTCTTCCGCCGCCGTCTGCAGACTCGGACTCGCCTCTCCCGGGCAGACGCTCGGTGCTTCACTCCGCCTGGGATTTCCGGCTGCGGCTCCTCTGTCCTCTGCGTGCTGGTTTCATTTCTGTGTGTTTCCGTCCTCGTCTCAGCTCAGCGTGTCCCCTTGATGAGCTTCTGCCCTTCGTCCCCACCTTCACCTGGTTCTCAGAGGGCTTGCAGAGAACCCGCTGTGGCTCCCGCTGCTTTGGTTGTGATCCTGCCCGCGCTGGCTGGGGGCCGAGAATGGCGTCTGACTTCCATGACGCCCTGCGCGGAGCCGCGTGCCCGGAGGCCAGTGTGCCCCCTTCTAGGAGCGTGGCCTCGACAGAGCGGTGTCTGCAGCAGACGGCCGAGTGCCGGTGCAGGGGAAGGGCCTTCCTGTCTGCGTGCGGATGCGGGAGGGAGGAAGAGGAGACTCAAGCCGGCACCTCTCCCAGCCCTCACGGGGCTCCACCTGGGTGGCTGGTGTCCGCGTGGCCCCTGTGTGCCGGCCGGCTCTGCATCGGGAGTGTCATGGTGCGGGGACAGATGGGGCTCTGCCGTGCAGCTGCCCTGGGTCTCGGAGATGCGCAGGCCATGTGGACGGGGCACTGCTCACACAGCGTGCCGGCCACTGGCCACACCAGAGGCACAGGGCTGCTGGCGGGGCCCAGGTGCACATGGGAGCCGCTGGGGCGTCCTGCCGCCCCAGCCCGGAGGTCCCGGCGTCCCACCGTGGCCCCCGCGGCATGAGCTAGACGCTCCTCTGTAGGGACCCGCTGGTCCTGGTCCAGTGCCCGCCCCGCCCGCTGACAGCCCGTCCTCCACCCCCGGGACCGTCCCCGCCCCGAAATGATGGAAGCCAAGTTAAATGAATTTCTCTCTGGAGCCAATGGGCCGGATCTTAAGCCTTCCTGAGAACCGAAGTGTAATTTAAGAAACTGGAAGAAATTATTGAGTTGGTGTCCTAATCCCCCGAGAGTCCCCGTGCTCACTCCGCTGAGCAGCCTAATCCCCGCCGGGGCCTCGACCCCGGGTGGAATCCTTAATGACCAGAATCTCATTTCTGCTTTGGAGGCTACCTGAGTAGCATCTGTCGCTCAAATAAACTCGTGAAAATAAAGTATTAAAATCAATAATTCAACTTGGAGGTGAAATGGAACAGAAAAATAACTTTGCAGGCTGCCCACCCGATTCCTGGGCGGCTGGATCTACCGGCCACTCTGACTCTGCTCCCTGCCGCGTCCTCCCCGGGGCCGTCCGCAGGGGTGGGGGTGTTTCAGCGTCTGCTGTTCCTGGGGACGGGGACCCCGCAAGAACATCTTTCAGGGGCGAGGCCCAGGCCCCAGGAGACGTGCTGGCCACTGTCCCCTCCGGGGGGGGTCACCTGGGGGAGGGTCACCTGTGGGGGTCACCTCTGGGTCGGGAGTTGGGGGCCACCTCCGGGGGGTCACCTCTGGGGGTCACCTCCGGGTCGGGAGTTAGGGGCCACCTCGGGGGGGTCACCTCTGGGTCGGGAGTTGGGGGCCATCTCCGGGTGGGGGGCCAGGGCAGGTCCGGGAACTTCCCATCTCTGTCTGTGTCTGGATCACATGTCTGAGCTCGGCTGAAAGCCCACCGTCTCCGGGATGTCTCCCTGGATTACCCGTTTGTGTAGCGGTCGTGTAAAGTGCCAAGGTCGATCAGCTGCTTGCGGTCCTGTGCAGAGCCGTGTGGGGCCCACGACCACCTCCTCTCACCTCGTCCTCCCGGGGACCAGGGCACTGCTGCTCCCCCGTTTGCAGAGGGGAGGACAGGGCGTGTGCGTGGCCCCATCCGCTGCTTTTCCTGCTTTTCTCCGTGGAGGGAGAGCGGTCGGACCCGCGCACACGGGGGAGCACCAGCCTGGGGACGGGGCTGCGTCTGCCCGGCCGGGTTTGTGTGCGGGGTGCGGAACAAGGCGGTGGCCCATCGCGAAGCATCAGGACGGGACTGACGCTCACCACGGGGGTCGCCACCACTCCCGGAGTGCGGGTCGGCAGCAGGACCAGCGCCCCCGTACCTGGCAAAGCACAAGTGTTTCCGGAGGGAGCGGTCCCGGGTCCAGTCACTGCTTTCTGGGAAAACGCGCGGGACAAGCTGTGGACTGCTGGACCGCGGGGCCTCCCTCAGTCTGGGAAGGAGGGCAGGGCGGCCTCGGCGGCATGGGCCAAACTTCGTTGTACAAAGCTTTCCCGGGGACGTCTGGTCACGTAAATTCGTTGGTGAGCTCGCAGCTGTTGCAGGAGGGGCGAGGCCGCCGGGCAGCCTCCCTCCCCGTCTCTCCGGCCCACTGAACGTGCTGGAGACCCCGGCCTCTTGGGCTGCCTGGTAACGTTGCTGGAGTGTGTGAGTCTGGAGGAAGTCATGCGGAAGGTCCTGCCGGGCGATGAAGGGGCCACGCGTGTGATGACGAGGGGTGGGGTGCTGGTGACCCGGGGTTCCCGCTGCAGTAAGCTGGATGCTCCCGAGCTCCACGCGGGGCCCCACTGGGTCCAGGTCCCGCTGCGCTCGTCCCGGGAATCACACCCTGACCCCCCTCCCCCGCGGGTCCACACAGCTGGGAGTCCAAACACCCTCCTGAGCAGAATCCCTCCCTTCCAGCAACGGCACCCCGGGACACAGGAGGGGAACCCAGAGGGAGCCCCGCTTCAGGATGCAGGTTCCCCCGCTGGGCCTGATGGCCGACGGGCTCACATATGTTGCCCGGCCGCACGGCCAAGCCCTTCCCGCCGTGTCCCCCGGCGCCTCCAGGACCCCTTCCCCATGCAGCCCACGCCCTCCTGCTATCAGCCTGCGTCTAGTGGGGTCTGCAAACACCACCGTGCCGGTGTGCAGAGTTTAGGGTGCCCCTTGTGTGATCTGAGGTCCCCAAGACATGGGTCTGTCCCCTCCACCTGCTGACACCGGCCTCCCTAGAGTGCATTTCCATCAGCGACAAACAGCAGTGCTAACAAAGGGAACTTCTTCCAGATACTGGAGGGTTGAGAGTTTCTCCAGGAGAAACCAAACCAAGCCTGAGATGGCTCTGTGCCCGGCCGGCTCTGCTGTCGTGGGGGCCAGACTCCTCGTTATGGGGCTCTTTCACAGAATCTCCTAGAACAGAGCTTACCCCCCGTCAGGTGGACGAGGGGAAGGACGTGGGGCGGGGCTGGCGCTGGCTCTGTGGACGACTGAGTGGTCCGTCCCAGAGCACGGCCACCCTTCCCGCGAGGAAGCCTGCGGAGCAGTCCTCCCCCGTCTCCCCGTCTCCTGTCCCTCAGCAGCCGCAGAGGCCGCGCTCTCGCGGGGACGTCTGGGGGGCTCTGGGAGCTCTGAGCAGCAGAGTCTACGGGCCCCAGCTAAGCGGCGGGCGCGGAGGGAGGAGGCCAGCCTGCACGCGGCTTCTCGGGGTGTGCACGGTCACTGACTGCGGCTCGGGGCGCACGGCTCAGCGAGCGCCATGCACCTGCCGGCTGTTGGCGTGGCTCCCGTTCCAGGGCCCCCGGCAAGCCACACGTCACAGAACACTGATGCGGTTCCACCGGACTTCCGCACCTGACATTTGATTTACAGCTTTAGGTGTTCTTTTTAATTCTACACAGTCAATAGAGGATCAAAGGAAATGTCACATTTGCAGCGTTCAAGCCCAGTGACACCTCGGCAGCTGGGGGCGCGGGGGCCCGCGTTGGCTTCCGCCAGCAGGCTCTTCCTTGCCCACCATCGTGGGGCTCAGAGCGGCCAGTGCTCAGGCCTGACGCCCTTCCTCGGGGCCTCCAACGTTTCCCGTATTTATCACATTACATAGCAGCCTCCAGAATACTGCCTTCATTTAAGCTTTTCACGTCCCAATGATTTTTTATTATTTCCATCGACCAAAATAAATGAAGAAATGTTTTAGACTACACTTGAAAGCTTGTAAAAATCAATAACTGGATTTTCAAAGATTTAAAATGTCTTGAATACATTCATTTTCAAACATTTTCCTCTGATCTTTAAATAGCTTTTCTTGGAGCATAACATTTTTTTGAAAAGTCAAATATGGAGCATTAAGGGTATAATTACCATTTTAATTATAACTCAATCATCCTATCTGCTTTGCATAGAAATTAAAGCTTTTATGTCAGGATTTGGGGCACTCACAAATGTTCAGGAGCAATTAATGTTAAAAGTTTAATTTTTTCAAAACGAGGATGAACTTTACAGTTCTTAATTTCATTCTTGCTCAGATTGGAAAGTGCGGACGCTCCCACTTGTCACTTATTGCTAAAGTAAATCCCTCTCCACTTGTGAGTTGGTTTGGCGTCCAAGTTTGCACAATGGCTGAGTCTCGGCTCTGCCACTGGGCTCGGGACCCGGCAGGAGTGACAGGCCAGTGCCCCATGCCCTCGTCTGGAAGAGGGGCCACAGCCCCCTTGTCTGCGGGACTGCTGGTGTGCGTGGGGCATGGGAGGTGTGGGAGTCCACGGCCTGTGTCTGCCTTCGGCTTGTAGGAGCCCCTCTCTGCTATAGGATCTAAAATAGTCCCAACCGGGGCGCCTGGGTGGCTCAGTGGGTTAAAGCCTCTGCCTTCGGCTCAGGTCATGATCTCAGGGTCCTGGGATCGAGCCCCGCATCGGGCTCTCTGCTCAGCGGGGAGCCTGCTTCCCCTTCTCTCTCTGCCTGCCTCTCTGCCTGCTTGTGATCTCTCTGTCAAATAAATAAATAAAATCTTAAAAAAAAAAAAAAAATAGTCCCAACCACTCAGAGGTGTGGATTTTCCTGCTCCCAAAATGGTAGCACCCTACAATCCTTTCTGTTCAAGAGGCAGGGACGGTTTTTATGAACTAGCAAACCAATGCCAGGCCTCATGACGCCCCCACCGCCAAGTCAGCAGTCTGGGCTCGAGGAAAGTGACGCTGGCTGCAGCCCCACTGGGTTTCAGGGCATTTCGCTCTGAAGACGAAACGTTCACGATAGATTTCCCACCAGTTTGCTGCAAATGAATGATGTGCTCCAGCTCCTGAGGCCCAGGCTGCAGATGTGTGCGCATGCATGTGTGCACATATATGTGTGCCTGCACGTGCACGTGTGTGTATGTGTGTGCACACACCTGTGCATGCGCACACCTGCATTTGTGTTCACGTAGATGTGGACGTACGTGTGGACACGTGTGTGCAGGCACGTGTATGTGCCCACATATTGCATGCATGTCTGCATGTGTGTGCATGCACATGCGTGTGGATGCACGTGTAGATGTGTGTGTGCCTACGTGTCCCCACATGCACGTGCTTGCCTGTGTGCAAACACAGCCTC
Organism: Potos flavus; assembly: GCA_028534135.1. Taxonomy (NCBI): domain Eukaryota; kingdom Metazoa; phylum Chordata; class Mammalia; order Carnivora; family Procyonidae; genus Potos; species Potos flavus. Next base: position 121,779,622 of record CM052897.1, on the reverse strand, counting down.
GCTGTTTTGCTCCTGGCTAAGCCCCCGTCTAGGACCTGGCCCATTTCCTCTGCGCTGCCAGTATTCAGTCTGGAAAGAAAATCACACTTATGGGTATTTCCAAAACAAAACGAAATGCTCCCCTTTTTAGAGTGTGGAAGTGCCTGTCTCCTTTTTACTTTTTACTTTTGCCTGTTTTGTGGTTTGTGTGTTTCTCCCTTGTGCTTACACCTTACTTTTCTGCTTTATTAGGAGAAATGGTGACAGAGGTGGGCAGGCCTGCCTCTCGGGCCATTGCTGTCCCGCCTCGTGTGTATGGGCAGAGCAGCCGCGCTCCCTGAGACTTAATCGCCGTCGCTCACACGGGCACATCCGCCCGACACGACTGTGGGCCGTCACGTGATCGCGCAGGGGCAGCCGGCTTCCTAATGACCGCGTGGCCTACATTTTCCCAGCACGGTGGGGATTTCACACACTTTCAGTATTTCCAGGGAAAGAAAAAGTTTTAAAAACCTGAGTAACTATGACTTAGAGCTTAATGGCTCTGGAAGTGTTTTCATGCGAGTAACTTCACCCCTCAGAAGACCTCCCTTTCTTGGGTAGCACCTTCAGATTTGGGTGTGCTACGGAAGATTGCAGGCCCTTGGGGTAAGTTGAGGCCCAAAGTGGGGCTGAGTGTTTCTGTTAGCCCGTCCCTGGTCTCGGGGGGCACGCGGGCGGTGGGGCACAGGCAGGACCGGGGCTCTGGGGAGAGGGGCCTGTTCGTACCCCGACTCCTGCCCGGCCCCGGCTACTGCAGTCCTAGCCACACCGTGGTAAGGGTCCCATCATGCCGAGGTCCCTCCGTGCCCGTGAGAGCGGGCTCCTGCTGACGCCGATCCGCGGGCTCGTGAAAACTAGGAGAGGGCCCCCGTCCGGACGGGTTCAGAATGTCTGCTGCTGATAAATCCACATTCTGCCCGGCTGGCAATTCGAGGTGGTGGAGAAAATAGTATAATTTTGTTAGACAAAGTGAAATGCGTGTCGTTTCCCAGCGTTAGTTGTTATGTGAGTTTCATAGGGACGCGACAGAGGACAGAAACAGAAGCCCTTCAGAGAGACGGTGTGAGTCACAGTGACCGCGGGCTGGTGGAGGGGGGACCGGCCTGTGGCGGCACGACGGGTCCGTCTCCCCATGACCCATGCCTGCGGGGAGCCCCTCTTCAGTGCAAATACTGTCTGCCTCTCCCGCCAGAGGGAGAGCCACCGCCTTCGTGCGGGGCGCCGGGAGTGACGTCAGGAAGGGCATCGTCCGCCAGAGACCAGAAACACCAGGGATGTACGCTCCGGGTTGGGAACTTACCAGGTTGGGGGGGCTGTTCCTCACTTACTGATGCATCCGCTCACAAGGGACATTCCTCTGGATCAGAACCTGCCCTCGTAATGGGGGTGAAAAGTGGAATCTGAGGTACAGAGGCCGGTGGGGCGGGGCAGCGGGTCTCGGGGGTGGCCGCACTCACGGCCTCTGTGGACGACAACTCACTGCGCGAGTGTCCGTCTGGTCTGAACTTGGCAAGAGTCCAGTTTCTGGGCTGTGGGCGGCTGTCCTTTCCCCCTTGAGGAGCGCTGGGTCCGCACTCCTGTTTCCGGCTCAGCCGCGGTGCCGCACGCCGGCGGCTCGTCCCCACTCCCTGCACGTTGAGGTCCCTCTGCGGGGAGGGGCTGCGTGGCCGGTTTCGGGGCAGCCGTCCCGTCTTCTCCCTTGCCGTGTAAGTGACTTCCCTCCGGTGGATTTCCAGACCGGAACCCTGTCTCTGACCACGCCTCCACGGTGGGCGCCTCGTGGCACCCTCACCGCGGGGCGCGCTGGGTCACCCAGGCTCGGCGTCCTGTGAGCCTCCGGCCTGAGCTTCCCGGCCACCCCTGCCGGAGTGAAACCGCGTGCTGATCTCGTGTCTCCTCCCACGTGCTGGGCACCCAAGGATTTCGTGTGGCTCCAGCATCCAGAACATTCTGTGAGCAGAGCTGGCCCCACAGTTGTTACTGATGCAGCCCAATGGGGTCCCCAGAGGGTCTGACTTCCCGAAGAGAGAAGGAGTGACGTGTGCAGAGAAGTTGGTCAGACCGCGGGCCCGGGACGTCACGCAGCGGTTGTTCTGACTTTGGGCGAGTTTGCCCCGTGGAGAAGGGGGCGGGCACTGCGTCCCGGGGGCTTCCCAGCGAAGGCTCAGTGCCCTGTGTCAGGCCGTGTGGCCCGTTCCTGGTTGTCACACGCACACCTGAACCACCGTCTGCGGGGAGGGTGTTCTCACAGCGACTTCCTCCGACACTTTGGGGCCGACTTTATAACTGTCATTCTTCCAGAGGAGGTTTGCTGATGGGCTGCTGGGTCCTACAAATTCATTCATTTTCCATGATGGGGGAGATGATAAGGTGGCACACACGAAATAAGACACAGATGATAAAGCCCTTCCCCAAGGAAAAACGTCGGAATGCAGAAGTGCTGGCAGGAAGATGATAAAATGCCCGTGTGCTGGTTTTCGGGCGCTCGGGGGGAACACCGTGGGGACTGGGCCGCGTGTGCGGGCGTGCTGGCGGCAGATGCAGGGAGAGCCGGGCCCCGCGTCCGCCCAGGGTGGCTGGAGTTGGTTCTCTGGTGGGAGCATAGGTTACTGTTCAGTGCCCTGATTACACCCCCAAGTGTAAAATCCGTGCCCCTCAGCCAGCAGGTTTCACCACGACGTCCATCTGTCAGACGACGTATCACGTGGCTCTGTACTTAAAACCAGTGTAAGTCATTTGGAGGCGAAGCCCGTCCCGTCCGCTGTTTCCGGGCCTCCCAGTGCGATGGCGCTCACGTGGGCCTCCTCTCCCCTCCCCTGGGCAGGGGCAGGCTCCAGATCCTTCCCGCCTCATTGTGCGATGGGCGAGCCCCGGGGAGCCGTCCTGATTCTAGAGACTGTACCCCATCCCGCACTTGAGAAAGTCCCATCATCAGCAGAGGCTGGATGATGCGACCGTCTCGGGGCGTCCTTCTCACCCAAAGCATGGCGCTCCGTTTGCGGGAGGAGGTCCAGCTTCCAAGACCTTCGTCTGGAGCCGGAAACAGCGCCGGGCTGCGAGCCCCCATCCTGCGGCGCGAGAGGGAGGAGGTCAGGGACGTTTCGCGGACCCCACCTTCCCACTGTGGGGGCGGCCGTGGGGACGGGGAGCACAGGGCAGGGGACAGCCGTGGGGGGCGAGCGGTGTGATGGGAGCCCGAAGCAGAGATAGACTCGCCCTGCTCTGTTTTCCCTGCCGTCCTCTCCTCAGAGCAACCCAAGCTTTGGGCTCAGGAGACACAAATTGGTCCCTGGTGATATTTCTAAATAACTCAGCACCAGAGAAAAGTGCAGGTCTCAACACTCCTCGCTCTGTCTTTAATGAAAGTCTCTGAAGCTTGGTGAGAGGCGACGGGAGAGCTGGAAATCATTAAGGACGGGCCATAAACTTGATTTCCTGCGTTCGGTGCTAAATCTCACTTTCTGCTGGTGGAAAGAACTCAGTCCCATTTGATAAAAGCTTTGGTGGGCACCGTCCATCGTGGAAACGCTTTCGTCTTTTTCAAAAAGCTCAGAGCCGCATAGGACTCGGCACCAGGGGGACAGTAGTTTGAGTACAATTTCTGTGTGTCTCTGTCTTCTTACACTTTCTCTAAGTCTTGGGACTGTAGGGTACTTGGGTTGGTTTTCTCACTGCCTACTGCTCGAGTTCTTGGTTCAGGGGATCTAACGATCAGTTCGGGAGCGTGGCGAGGAGCTGCGGTGAGGGACAAAGCGCACAGTGTGTCTGCTACGCTGATCTTGAGGTGGGAACAGAAGCATTAAGAAGCACCAGCCAAAGAGATTTAAAACAGATGGCCATGTGGGACCATGTACTGAAGGGGAACAGGAAACAGATCCTAACAGCCACTGAGAGCTCGCGCCACGTGATGGACTAGAATGTTCTCGGCCCACAGTGATGAGGGATCTGGAACAACGGGACTTGCCACACCCTCCTGAAGGAGGAAAGGGGTTGCGCCTGTAATGATTCCTACCCGAACTACTTGAGGAAAAACATTTGGCATTAGAATGCATCATTTCCATTATTTCAGAATTCAATTTTGAATTCACGCATTTCTCTTTCTCTTTTTCGTAATGTGGATGAATAAGATGGCCCCCTTGGCGTGTCCCTGAGACGGGATCCCGCCCCGTCAGTGAGGCACAAAGGGAAAGAGTGAGGACGCCGCTCACCTCATCACAGCACGCAGGAGTAATAAATGCTGCGTCTCTCTGGTCTGTTAGTGGACAGTTTTTAAAAGTGAGTCCAGGCTTGAACGTATTGGGGGTCAGCAAAGGGGGGAAGTGCTTTTCCAGAAGCTGCTTGTGGCTCATTAGACGAGTTAGTAACGAGAACAGTGAGAACGGTGCCAGGACCGACCCCGCGTGCCTCAGTCGGCCACGGCCGCCTCCGACTGCGCCGCACGGAGCTGCAGGAGGCCCGGAGTTTGCGAAGCGGCACAGTCAGAACCTGCGGGGTGAGAAGCACAACATGCTAACGGGAGAAATCAAGGAAGACCTGAGGTAATGGAGAGACGGGCGGCGCTCACGAATCGGAAGCCTCAGGTGCTCCGAGTGTCCGTTCTCAGGAAACTGGCCCAGAGTGGGAGGCAGTTCTCAAAACAGCAGCAAACGTTTCTGTAGATGCGGACAAACTTACTCTACAATTCACACGTAAAGGCGCAAGTGCTAGAATAACTAAAACATCCCATTTCGCGAGAAGGGGAAGGAATCGCCCTCCCCGGTGTGGAAGCCGCACTGTGTGCGGTGTTGCGTGTGCGGGGAGATGGGTGGCTCCGCGGGGCAGAGCAGAGAGCCGCGGGGGGACTGCCTTCCCGACAGAGCCGGGCCAGCCGGGTCTCCACGGCCACGTCCTTCCCCCCACAAGACCCCATGGCGACGCGCATCTCACACCTCGTGCAAACATGAACTACAAGTAGATCGTAGACTTAAACTCTAAGGGAAAAAAATGCAGGAGAAAATTCTTAGGATCTACAACAAGGCAAAGAACTCTTAGACTTGGCACCAAAAGCCAAGAGAGGGAAAAGCCGGAGAGCCGGGTCTCACAGTGGAAGGTCTGCGATAGACCGTCGGTCTGAAGGGGTACCAGGAATGCCGCCGGGGGAGAGTGTTTGCAAGTCCCGTGTCTGACGGAGCGCTGGTGTCCCGAGCACACGGAGGACTCTCAGAACTCATCCATCAACAAACAGGTGAATCAGGAAGGGGGCCGAGACGCGCGGAGGATGTGTGTGAAATGCGGACGGAAAGCACACGACACGCTCCCACACGCCCGTCAGAGTGGCCGTAACGAGCAGCGACACCGCCGCGCGCCGGGCAGACGAGGGGACCCGGGTCCCTCACACGCGGCCGCGGGACGCACACTGGGGCCCTCTTGCTGAGAAACGGTCTGGCAATTTCTTGTGGCACTAAAGATGGGATCGCCGTACGACCCAGCCGTTGTGCCGTTGGGCATTTACTGCAGAGAAATGGAAATTTATGTTTCCACACACCCACACCGCGCGGATGCTCGCAGCAGCTGGAGTCAGTGTCCTGGCCGGGGTCCACACAGTCGTCCTTCACTGTGTCAGGTTGGAACGAACTGTGGTCCATTCACACCACGGATGCCACCCAGCAGTGTGAACGGGGTCTCGATCCACACAGCCAGGGAACCACACTGAGACGTAACAACCCCAAGGACACGCGGCATGATTGCATGACATTACGGTAGGAAAAAACAAAATTATAGGAATGGGGCAGACTGACAGGTGCAAGCGTTAGGGAAGGGGGTTGGAGGAAGGTGGGTGTTTCGAAGGCAGCAGGACGCACCTGCGGTGACGAGCGTCCTGTATCGTCACTGTGGTGCACTCGCAACAGAATTGTGCAGCACTGAACACGCACACGCACACACGCACACACGCACACACGCACATGCACGTCCAGTCCCGGGCCTCATCCCAAGCCGACCGGCCTGAATGGGGAGTGAAGCCTGGTGTGTGTGCGACACAAGCGGCCTGAGGCTCTGTGGGGGGAGCCAGCCGGACCCTGATCCTCAGACCGTGCGGAGTCCTCTGGGCCCTCAGACGTCTCTGGATGCCGTGACCCCACAGCTGTGCCGCCTCTTCCCATGTGCAGAGCTCCCGACTTTGAAGGGGCAACAGGAACTTGACTTTGCTCCATATTTAAATACTTCTCCCATTCAGAAAAACGTGTGCGAGCATTCTCGTAACCCTATGAGACCCCAGCCCCTTGCACAGTGGGTGCTGTCAACCAGCCGTGTCCTTCCTCCGAGGAAAGCTGTGCTGGGGCCTCCGTGCAGAGAAGACCCTCACCCCTCGGAGAAGGGGGGCCCCCAAGGCTCAGTAGCGCTGAGACGCCGCACTCCTGAAGCCGGGCGCCCAGGAATGTCTGGGGAGTCAGTCCTCCCAGGCGCCAGGCCGTGGTGAGGCGTGCACGTCTTCATAGCTAATGGGATTCCTGTACTTTTACTCTGCTTGCTTGGAAGACGTGGTTGGCGAGTCCAGTGTCTCTCAGAGAATCGTTAGAATAGGGAACCATCAAAGTTAAAATAGGTTTGCAAAACCCAAGAAATTCTAATCTTGAAAAGTGCAATGCAAGTGAGTTGGACCTTTTCCATTTGGCAAACTTATCCATTTTGGTGTCTTGGCTATGAAGTTAAAAATGCAGAGAAGAATGTCACCTTCTTGAGTTAAAGATATGCTTTTAGGGCCTTTCGACATAAAAGGCTAAACAGATATCAATTTGTAATTCATCGGTGACTGTGATCGAAGGAATGGTCTGGGTGGCTGGCCGGTGTCCTCCCGCAGAAATGCCGACGCTATCCAGAAGCCCCTAAGTGCCGACCTGTGAGGGGCCAAACGGAATTACTTATTTGAAGGCTTTGGCGATGGTGAACTAAGAGTGACGCAGTGACCGTGACCCACGGTTTCGAGGACCTGTGCCCCGGTTCCATCTCAGCCACCTGTTTTTAGTGGCCTGGGCGGGAGGTGACCTTACCGGACCCCACACCCGCAGCTTAGCTGTTTGTACCCTAGCAGCAGCAGAGGATGAGGACAGTGAGGCGGAGAAAAGGGACAAAAGAACAGAAAGAATATTAATCCTCACGCCCATAGAACTTTGTTGAGCCCACATTTCTGCTACTCTCAGTGTGACGGGTGCATGCCCTCTGCTTCCCAGAGCTCACAGGTGGGAGGCAGGCAGCGGTGCAGGGGCCCCGCGCAATGAGGAGCTCATCCCTGACATCACGGAGGGGCATCACGGAGGGACAACACAGAATGACATCACTGAGTAACATCACGAGTGACATCGCAGAGTGACATCACGAGTGACATCATGAGCGGCATCACAGCGTGACATCACGAGTGACATCATGAGCGGCATCACGAGTGACATCACGGAGCGCTGCAGGAACCGGAGCGGGGCAGCCGCCTGGGCCGAGAGGGGACAGTGGGGGTTGGCGATGACGTATTTGGAGATGACGGGCGGCAGAGGCGGTGGGTCTGGGGCCGGGAATGCTGGTCCCAGCAGGGGAAAGGTGCCTGCAGCGGCCGAGCCCGGCACCTGAGCCAGCGGCCCCCAGGGGCTGCCTCCCGACGGGGCCCGTTCCTGACCCCCGCTCAGAGGTGGGGCGCTCTGATCACAGCCGGCCTGGCTCCGATGCTGAGGTGGGGGCACGGGGGGGTCCTGAGCGGGTGGGAACCACGACCAGGTGTGCCGGCTGTGGCAGCTCCGCGGAGCACGCCGGCAGGTCCCCCGCGGTCCGGTGAGGGAGGGGGGACCCACAGCGGGTGCAGCGAGGTCCTCTGGGTCCCCGCGCTGGCGACAAGTAGGATCACGCACGTGCACAGTGAGATAAGCTGCTGCCTTTCTGGGGTGAAGCGTGGGTCCTCCAGGGTTAGCTGGTGGGGAGAGCAGCCCGGGGGGGCCGCGGGGGGCAGCAGGCTGGTGACACAGGGCAGAGCTGCTCGTGGCCCAGCCTCGCAGGACGGTTCCAAACAAGGGTGGAGACGCGGCGTCCAGAAGGCGTATTGGCGCTCCGGCAGACACCTGTCATTTTGCCTCCTGCTGGTGGTGAGCTGGGCCGGCCGGGCCGCCTGGAGCCCGGGAGCCGGCTTGGAGGCAAGCCCGCTTGGTGTTTCTCACTGTTCCTGAAGAGCTCAAGCCACGGCATGTCCCGGGGGTCCGAGTCCCGTCGTGCTTTGCAGACGTCAGGGCGCGGACCCCTGGCCTGCGGATGGGGTGGGGGGGATGCTGTGCAGCCGCCGTCCCCCGTGTCGGACCCGCCCCGGAGAGCTCGGGCACGTGAACCTCTTACTTCTCGACGCTTACCACGGAGCAGCTCGGCAGAAAGGCGGCTCCAGAAGTTGTCACTGTGCTGACTTAGGACACGTCAGGCTCAGACCCGCCGCTTGGACTCAGTGCGGAATTCACACTCGGGTGCGTGCAGCCCGTGGCGACCGCGTGGATAAAGGGTTTCACGCCATGTGGCGGGATGGCATTTCGGCACCGCGGGAGCCGCTTGGCAGCCGCCTCCCTTCCGCGCCCGCTGCCGTGGAGACATAAAGCTTGTCCCGCTATTTATTCCAAATGTAAATCCAGGCGCTGACAGTCGTGAAAGTGTGCATAAACTAAGAAAAACCCCTGCTAGTAAATCGGTGCCAGCGACTCTTCAGGGTTTAAATAATTGAATCTATTAAAATGTATCGTTTGTTCAAAATCTTTCAGACTGGAAGCAGGAGGCCCTGGCATTTCAAGGGGTTCAAGCAGGTGTCCACTGGGCGGGGAGTGGCCCGGGCTGGGGAGCATCCTTCCCAGCGTGCCGGGATCTCCTATCCAGGCTTGCAGCCTGTCTGTCCATCACTCTCAGACGCACACCTTTCACTCCCTTCTGGTCACGCTTCTGCCCCATCAGCTCCCACCCGAACTCTCTGCTCTGCACGGTTGCTTGGGGTACCGAGAGCGCTGGTGGACAGCTGCCTCAGTCTGGTTTTGCTTGCTCTCTGAAACACCGCGTCTCTGCCCCATTTAAGATCCGTGTGTGGCGGCCTCTCAGCCTGGCGCTGGCCCCAGATTCCGCGTGTCAGGGACCAGCCCAGGTACTCGGTTTGGCTCTTGGAAACAGGACTCGGCGCAAGTGTGTGTGGTGGTTAGGCTTGGTCAGGGGCTGGCCGTCTGTTGGCCACTGCCTGCTGGGAACGCTCCGGAACGGTGCCCGTGGTTCAGGGCTGTAGGCCCGGGGAAGCCGTGTAGAAGAAGGGATCTCTTTCCTTCAGTTTTTCCTGATCATATGTAGGCATCACTGGGGTTTCCGCGGACTGAAGTGATACGTTTGATGGTCTCGTCCCTCGAGTGGTACTTTACTATCTTTGTATTTCCCTAAAAGCAGGGGATAGCTGGATAATCGCTGAGTTTTATCCACATTCTTTTGCATCTGAAGAAGATGGAATAGGGACTTCCTTAGCAAGGACTGGTAAGTGGGGTTTGATTGAGCCTCACGCTCACTTGGTGTCCCTCGGGCGTCAGAACCGAAGTCGGCAGTCTGTGGCGTGACGCGTAACGTGAGGCGGACCTTCCTGGCGCGGGCTGGTTGTGGCCGGGCGCTTGGCGATGCCGGGCCAGATGCCTGGGGTCTTCTTTCTAAAGTGGCTGTGAGTGTTCACTCCACGTACACGCGTCAGCTCATTTACAGATGGTACAAATGGCTATTAATGTGATTTGTAAAATATACACAGAAATAGAAATTAAAAAATAAGGAGACGTGCTCCACGAGTGAGGGGTAGAAGAGAACTCCCTTAACCTGAGAAACAACCATGAAAACCCACGGCTCACTTCACACTCCCTGCGAGAGACCGAATGCTTTCACCCCCTACCATCAGGAGTAAGACCAGCTTGTGTTCATACCGCCGCCGGTCAACATTATCCCGGAGGTGCTAGCAGACACTGTAAAACCGTTACGAGAAAACCTAGGAGTCCATCTTCATGAACTTGGTGAGGCCAAGTCACAAAAGGAAAAATGGATCATTTGGGCTTCGTCAAGTTTAAAAACTTTCATGCTTCAAAGGACGTCATCAAGAAAGTGCAAAGAGAACCCTTGGAACGGGAGAAAATATTTGCAAGTCCTGCGTCTGATAAGGGACCCGTAGCCAGCACGTATAAGGGAATCTTATAACTCAGAAAATAAGGGACCCAAATAAAAGCAGGCCAAGGCTCTGAACAGGTATTTCCTCAAAGAAGACGTACATGTGGCAAGTGGCTCATTAAAAGACCCCCAGGACCCTGAGCCGTCAGGGAGATGCAAGTCCAGACGACGCTGAGCTGCCATTTCACACCGGCGGGGAGGCTGAGACAGAGGACAGATAGCAGCGGTGTCGTCGAGGATGTGGAGACGCTGGAGCCCCCGCGCGTTTCCGGGGGGACTGTCGGCGATGCAGCCCGCTGGGAAGAGAGGTCGGAAAGGTCTCGAGATGACAGTACATTTAGAAACAGCACTTCCCCTGCTGGACGTACACCCGGAAGTGAAAACGCATGTCCGCACGGAGGCGTGTGTGCCAGCGTTCGCAGCAGGACTCACAATGCCGGAAAGTGGAAGCCACCCGAATGTTGGAGGGATCCACGGACGAACGCGTAAGGACAGTGTGGTATGTCCACGAAATCAGATGTCATTTGGGTATAAAAAGGAATGAACAACCGATATATTCTACATCCTCGATGGACCTTGAATGAAACGTGCGAAGTGAGAGAAGCCAGACCTGAAAGGCTGCAGGTTGTGTGATTCTGTTTGCGTGGAGCGAGCGGAGTGAGGCAGTGTTTCTCACTCAACTGCCCACTCATTACAAGGGCCCCAGACTTAGCTGAGCTTACTCGATTTTTACGAGCTCTCCCCTTGGTTCGGATTGACTTTGGTGCCGTAATTGCTTACTTTGGAGTCGTCCTGTGTTACACAAACTTAGGCGGCCAGTGTTGTGCTGTGGGGAAGGATGAGGTTCAAAAGGGCCCTTCTAGTTACGGTCACCACGGGCCCGCGGGGTCGGTACCCCTCTCCCCAGTCTTACCGAACGGTGAAAGGGCAGGAGCCCAAAGTCCCGCAGGCAGTACCGCATCCATGGTCCCGACCGCGGGGCCTGCCTGCCTCTCTGCACGGTGCCGTGAGCCCAGAGCCGTGCCAAGGGTGCTTTTGGTGTCAGCGGAAAAAGCCTCATCGAATAAGACGGGAAGGGCACGGGGTGCTGCTGCTGTGGGACGGGTGGGAAGCCCCACGGTCAGGCCCGGCTCACACCCCGGCCGCACTGCGCCTGGGCCCCACACGTGCCCGCGGGGCCCCGGCCACAGCTGAACCCCAAACACGGTCCCCACTCCCTCTGCCCTCAGCTTGGTCAGTGGCAGTCTCTCGGAGATGCACGCCGAGCCCTCCAGTGCCGTTTGCACCGGATGACCGGTGACCGGATGACCGTGGTGGACACGTTGGTCAGTCAGAGGCAGCACGGTGAAGTCCGTTCTGTGCGGGTGCCTGCCCGTCATCTCCGGGCCGGCTGTGAGCCCTGGTGCGAGGCAGGCCCGCTGCCGGGTCCCTGTCCCCGTGGCAGCCGTGGAGCCGGACGCATCGTGGAGGAAGAGGGCCGCGTGTGCCATGGAGCAGGTGCACCGTGGACGTCCGGCAGGTGGATTGACGGCCAGCTTGTATTAATTAATCGGTGAATGACACGACATCTGGAAGAGATCAGCCCCTCTTTTGGGTCAGATACATTTGAACATGTGACTGGCGTTTGGTGCCGTGGGCAGCAACGGTGTGCGTGAGCCTTGCGGGTCCGAATACGCTTCCGCAGGGTAGGAGTGTTTGTTTGTGCCGAGTACACGCCCGCTCCTTCTCTGGGTGCTTGTGCACTTGTAGTTCACATCCGCCCACAGCTGCTGAGACATGTTTTCATCAAGATTTACAACGTTCGTAGATGAATCTTCAGGATTTCCAGGTGGATTATTTCCTGTGCTTCTGCAGCTTTCCTTTTGTAAGGAAGGTTGTTTCACAAAAGCCAAACACATTTGTATAGAGTTAAAATTAACTTTGTATTTTGCCATTTGGTTTTCTACAGAACGTGTGGAATTTCTTTTTGCCCTTCCCGTGTGTAGGATGTGCTCTCATTAACAAAGAGTCTTTATTTTGTGGGATCTGAGTTTAGCTCTCTCTCCTCCGCTTTTACTAGACGCTTAACACAGCTCTACAACAGCACAGGAAAACATACCATAATTATTATTATTATTATTTTTTTTAACAAGAAATTTTTTTTTTTAATTTTATTTATTTATTTGACAGAGAGAGAGAGAGAGAGAGAGATCACAAGTAGGCAGAGAGGCAGGCAGAGAGAGAGGGGGAAGCAGGCTCCCTGCTGAGCAAAGAGCCCGATGCGGGGCTCGATCCCAGGACCCTGAGATCATGACCTGAGCCGAAGGCAGAGGCTTTAACCCACTGAGCCACCCAGGCGCCCCATACCATAATTATTTGTTTTCATTTCAAACCTTTCCCGGAGTTCAATGCTGAAATTTGAGCATGACTAAGAATCATTTGGGGTATTTGTTGAAAATGCAGCCCAAGATATCCTGCTTTGGCAAGTCTAGGCTAAGTGCCCAGTATGTGCATTTTAAGATGTGACACCCACGCAGATGTTATGCTGGGAATACTGGACGACAATTTGGGGAGCCCATTGACCAGCTACGAGCAATTCTCAAGAGGGAGTTCTTTATCCTATTCGCCTGTGTATTCCTAGCACCTGGCCCGTCGTCTGAGTCAGAGTATGCTCAGTAAGTACTTGTAAAATGGATGGATGGATGGATGGATGGATGGACGGACGGACGGATGGATAAATGGATGGGTACATGGGACCCAGTCTCTTTGCAAGTAGGCCTGACAGTTTACAATCCATTAATTGAGCCGGGAACAAAGTTTGGCAGTCATTTATGTCTTTTCTAAACCTTAAGGAACATTTTGGTACATCTTAAATAAGAACAAATAAGTCCCTGCCTAAATAGGATATACTTTCCCCCTTTTTTCTGATTTTAAAAGTCATCAGAGCAAAAATTGCACGTCCTGATTGTCTCATTGTTTTTGCAACTAGCTCATTGCTTCGTTTACTGTATTTAGTGCATACAAGTCAGAGAGATGTTTGCATCACAAATAAACTGCCTTCCAAGAGCTTTAACGCTGAATTTGGATTTGAATCGTACTGAATGGGTCTTCACATTGGGCTGTTGCGGTTAATGTGACCATTCACCGCATGTTTCCATATGTCTTCGTGACAAATGTAAACATAATTAACTCTTATTCAAGAGTAATTTGGTTGTAAAATCTAGTGATTTCTAAACGTGTCCCCATTTTAAGAAACTCCATTATGCAAACATTCAAATTTGTGGAATGTGTATAAATTCAGCACCAATTCCTTTTGGAATGGTTCTTTGCTGTAGCGCAGGATTCGGTGCAGGAGGCTTTCCGACAGGGAGTGCACAGAGCGTTTGCAGCGTCACTCACTTTGCAGTGATCCGACACCGCCCACACGGAGTGCCGCCGCACCGTAGCTCATTGTCGTGTGATTGCTGTGGCTGTCCCTTGTGCTCACTGTGGCTTCCCTAATGAATTTCACCATGTTTACCCTCAGTTCATCGGCGTCTTAAGTACTCTGTGCCTAACGAATGCTCTAAGCCTCTGAAGGACATTTTTCAAGTTCTCGCACACCTGCCCATGTGTGGGCGCCCCGTCGCTGAATGCCCTTGCTGTAGAGCTAGGTAATTCTAGATTATGACGGACGAGCCCTGCACGGCCGAGGAAGGGAAATGAAGGCTTTGCAGGCTCCTTGGAAATTCCTTCTTGGTATAAAATAAGAATGACCTTTGCAATTCCATTTAGGTTCCATGCCTTGTGAGTTACGAGGTGTCCCTCACGGAAGAGACCTTTCCCGTACCCTGCTCACCCCCCGAAGACCACAGAAGTTCTCTGCAGAAAAATTGCGCCTCCTCAGTCCGCCGAGGGTCACCTGCGTCGGGTGAAGTTTATTACCCTGCTTCGTGCGAGGGAATTCCTCTCGGGCTGGTTCAGCTCGTTGCCTCCGCTCTTCCTCCGCCGTTCTCAGGGGCCGTCCCGCCTCCCTCTGCTCCCATCTCCTGCGTGGAAACCGCGCGTGGCCTGGCGGTGGGGGTCCACCGAGGACCCCGGAAGCCCGCAGGCAGGAGGTCGTGGGATGGGCGATTGTACATGAGCTCGTGGAGGCGTGCTGGTGAGCTCTGGGCATCCTCACGAGCTGACGTCTGCGAAGCCGCCGTGTCCGGGAAAGCCGGGTGAAGCCGGGTGAAGCGGGTCCGTGTCGCGCACGCGACCAAGCTCCTCGCGCAGGGGTGCACGGGCCTGTGCATCTCTCCAAATCCGGTTCCAGTCCTTGACCGAACGGCCGCGCGCCGGGGTCCGGACCCGGCCGCAAACGCCCAGCTCCGTCAAGCACCGTGAAAGAGCCGCTGGATTCCGGCTCCCGCGACAGGTGAGCTGGGGGCTGGCTTGACTTCCATGGGGTTTCAGTGCGTGGTCCGTCGTCAGACACTGGGGGCCGTGGCCTCCGGGCACGTTCTAGGCACGGTTATTCCTGGCGTTTCCTCTCAGCCCCCACCTCCCAGGTTTGTCCGCTCCTGGTGGAGGCTGCACGCTGCGGCGTCGGCGGTGTCGGCTCTGCCCGAGGGTCTCGGGCACTCAGGACAGTCGTCCTCATCCGGCCCCATGTGAGGAAGCCTCCCCCTCGAAGCCTCCTGGCCGGACCCCTGCCATTCTGATCTTCGCCCACTGGCTCCTTGGTCTCAGGGGCCTGGGAAGTTGGTTGGAAAGAGAGCCACGTGTTCCGGGCATGGGGACCCAGCCCGATGGCCTGCAGGGCCGAGCCAGCGGACATGGCCGATAAGCCCCGGAAAGGAGTCACTCTCCCTGCCGCTGTCCCCGGCAGAACGGCTCGGGCCGGGCCCCTCTTCTCGTCGGGGGCCGGGGTTCTGGGGCCGGGCAGGAAGGCACATCCCCTGCAGACCCTGTGTCATGTCTTCAAGCTCGTCCGACTCCTGCCGCGTGGCGTGGAAGCCCGAATCTGTGCTCGCGGTGCTGCTGGCCGACGCGCACGTGCGTCTGCTCTGAGTTCTCGGTTCAGGTCCCTGGACAGAACCCCTGAGACCACATGACGTTCCTCTTGCGGAGACTGTGTCCGACGATGCTCGGAGACGACGGGGGTGCTCCGGACGCGGAAACCGGCTCTTGTCGTCGTGTTCGTTGTCCTCCAGGCCCGAGGGAACCGTCCCTGTGCCTCAAGCAAGCTCCTCGCTTGTGGGTGGACAGTGACTTTTGTTCTGTCGGCTTATAATTCCAAGTACTTGCGTGAACTCACAATTCCACGGAGTGCACGAATTCAGAAAAACGCATTTTCAAAATGTTTCCCTGTGGGGCCGTGGTCACTAACCGTCATTCCCCTGGTCCGGGACTCTGAGCTCCTCCCTCTCGAAGCCGAGATCTCTCCGCCCTCGTGTCATGTGAAGGGAAGTGGCGTTTTGAAGCCAGCCCTTGGCTCCAACCCTGGAGGACTGGAGCAGACCCTGCATTTTACTGGAAAGACAGCCCAGTCGGGCTGCTCCGCTCCGGGGCGCTCTCTGTGGGCAGAGGGCGTGTCCTGTCCCTCAGCGTCCTCACCTTACGGCAGGACATGAGGCGCTGCCTCCAAGGACTTTACGAGGCCGGGCGGTGCGACTGTACGTCAGGCACAGCAACAGTGCGCTGCCTGGGGAGTAACGCTGTGCCTCGAGGCTGAGAACAATAATCAACGATTGTATTAACTGTATTTGAAAATGCCAAACACAGTGCTGGCAACATTTAAGCTTAAATACATACTTAACTCTTGTTATTTAATTGCAGCAAACTGGGGCGCCTGGGTGGCTCAGTGGGTTAAAGCCTCTGCCTTCGGCTCAGGTCATGATCTCAGGGTCCTGGGATCGAGCCCCGCATCGGGCTCTCTGCTCAGCAGGGAGCCTGCTTCCCCCTCTCTCTCTGCCTGCCTCTCTGCCTACTTGTGATCTCTCTCTCTCTGTCAAATCAATAAATAAAATTGTTAAAAAAAACTGCAGCAAACTTGTTTCAGTAAGAAATAACACGGGGGAGGCTATCATAAAAATACACGTTGCACGTGCCTGGTGTGAACGCGTGTCCCACACATACCGTATGCGTGTTGGACGTTGCATTCGTGTTGTACGAATGTATAAATGTGCTGTTAACAAAAGCTCCAGCAACCTCACCGAGGAGCGAAGTTTAGAAGGTTTTTCCATGTGCAGTGACAGGGAGGTGACCTGTCAGTTGTTCTGGGGAAACAAGGAAGTGAGGGTTCGGGGAGTTCCGGGCCGGCTGGACCTTCTATGAAATGCCGCCTTCCTCTCCCTGTGGGCTACGGGAGGTGTGTGTGGGAGCGGCTGCTTGCGTAGTCGCAGGCTGGGCCTGGGCAGAGTGTCGAGGGCCAGCAGGGGAACAGTTCCAGGGGGGCAGACAGGCTTCCGGAACCTTCCGGGACAGCAGGTCATCCTGGCGTCCGTGACATGTGCCTGCTGCGGTGGTGGCAGTGTCTGCCCAGGGCACTTACGTGACCCAGGACAGTGGCCAGAGAGAGCCGGGCTTTGCTCTGGGGGCATGCTGAGGTGGTGACCGCCGCACGGCCCGCCCTCGGGAAGGCACCACCAGTCGGGACAAAGCAGCAGTGCGCTTTTCCTCTTCTTGCCTCCCTCCCCTCTTCTCAAACGAAATTCCAACTAAGCCGCCTTCCATGGCCTTGCAGAGCGAGCATGTACTCCAGGCCACCTGACAGTCCGGAAGGGTCCCTCGGGGTCTCCCTTGGTCGTCTAGCGTCATCCAGAGTAGCTGAGGGGGAGGGGCCGGCCCCACGTGAGGGTCCACCCCCGCTGCACCCCGAGACTGAGACCGAGGCGCTCAGTGAGGGAACCCTCATCCTGGCTCCGTCTGGGGCCCGCGTCCGGCCTCTTAGAGTCCGGGCATCGGCGAGGCCGGCTGCTGAAGGTGAACGCCGAGGAATAAAGGAGTCCACGGCCGCTGGGGGACAGAGGTCCTGCGTGGGACCAGGGCGCCGCCGCCAGCCCCGGCGGCCTTGCCCTGGGTCAGCACGGCTTAGCTGCACGCGCGTCCTCGGAAGACACGTTCACACAGGAATGAGATTGGATGCTGGGTCCCAGCTGACGGGATGGTGGCATCCTGGGGCGGGGTGGGGAGGGAGGGAATACAGCCCTGGTCACAGCATCCCCACCCACGACGCCGCTCGTCAGGCCTCTCTGCGCGCTGAGAGGCACGGGGCGGTGTGAGTAAGACCGCCGGCAGCACCGACGTGCCCTGCGCCCGCCGGAGCCTCTCCCGCAGCACCTCGCGTGAATTCGCTCCCGCTTCTCGGCCCGAGTGTTCAGCAGACAGGAGCACAGGCCGTCCGTGCGTTTGAGTTTTGGATGGACAGCACATGCTTTGCTCATGGAAGCGCTGCTGTATTTTTCCTGCCAGCCCCTTGTCGGGAGCCTGCGACTCCCAGCAAACCTCATGTCTCCCCCTGGCAGACGGGCTCGCGTCCCCCTGACTGCTGCGTGCCTCGTGATACCCTAGGTGTGGAAAGGGGGTGCCCCGGAGACCCGAACCTCTAACTCGTCCTCACCATGACGACCCCGAGAGCAGCTGGGGTCCCAGGACGCGGCTCCCTTGTCGTGAGCGATCGCCAGAACAGCCCTCCGCAGGCCCGGAAGCAGCGGCAGGGAGGTCGGCTAGCTCCGTGGGGACAGCGGCTTGCTCAGTCTCTGAGAGGGGACACTCAGGACGGCGCGTTTCTCCTACCTTTGCCCAAACCACGGGGGAGTGTCTTCTCTCTCGGGGCAGATCATGCAGCCCATGCGTGTGCACATCATGTGTGCGCAGCGCCTGTGTCTGAGCGAGAGACAGAGGGAGACCGTGGAAGCCTTGATGCTGCTCTGCGGGTCCAAGGGGTGGGTTCCTCTTGACCGTCGGCTTGTCCGATTAAAGCCAGTAACAGAATCGGACATGATCGTGTTTCTGCATCGTCCGACTTCATAATCTCTCAGTGTCGGGACAGAGGACGGTGTCTGCATGTCCTCCCAGCGCCAGGCTCTCTGCTGCGACTCTGAGGTCTCTCCCTATCCTAACGGCCATCACCGTGTTTAATTGGAAGGAAGCATCCTTGTTCCCCATGTAGGGACACCTCGGGATAGGGCGGTATCCATGTTTATTGGAGACGGTAAAGACCAAGGTTCTTTGCATAAACATGTTCCATTTTTAATATTTGCATTCCCAAATTAACTCCAAGTACCCCAAATCAAGCACGGTTCCTGGGCCTTCCCTGCAGCTCGGAGAGGGGAGGAGGGGGCCCTGCGCCGGGCCAACTCGGGTGCCTTTTCTCCACTCCTTCAGAGCAGCCCCCCTCCCCGGGCGCTTCTGCAGCAAAACAAAGTTGTTTCTTTGTTTTTGTTAATCTATGAAAAGGCATTCTGTGGGGAAGGCCCCCGGCCTCATCCGGTGGTCGGTGGTCCGTGGTCCGTGGTCGGTGTCCGTGGTCGTGATCAGAGAAGGGGCTTGTGTTTCAGGTGCTGACTCAGCTGGACGCTGGGGGTCGCGGCACCGAGTGAGTCCTTTCTTCCATGGTGGTTACAGAGATGCGTGGTTTCTCCCAGACTGCGGCCCACGTGCACACGGGCTCGGCTGAGCAAGGGCTCCGAGAATCATGTACAAAATCATGTATAAATCATGTATAAAAGCATGTACGATGCTTTTATTCATTAGCTGAGCAAAGTCTGCGGGCTCCTTCGGGAAGGCAGGGACGGGGTGGCAGGGCCCGAGGACAGAGTGAGTTGGTGGGTTGGCCCGGGCCCTGCGGTGGGGGGTCGGCTGGTGTTGGACTAAAGCTTGAATGGTAACGCAGAGCATTCTGTTTCACGTTGGTGGTGGCTAGATGGCTGTGGTCCGTGTCTGGGACCCACGCCCCCCACGTTTGGACGTGACACGGAACCCCCAAGACGCTGGTGTCGGGTTCGGGGTCTCTGGGAGGGCGGAGGTCATGAGGGTGGAGCCCCCGGGAGGGATCAGGGCCCCTTCCCCACGTGAGGACGCCGTGAGAAGGCGCTGGGAGCCGGGCAGAGCGCTCACCGGCTGTGGGATCGGCCAGCGCCGCGGTGTTGGCCTCGCGGCCCCCGCAGCTGGGGGTTCCCTGTTTGCTAACGACCCCGTCTACAGTGTTCTCTTACAGCAGCCTGACGGACTGCAGCAGAGAGCAGCTTCCGCAAGCGTCCCGAGATGCCGAATTTCACCCAGATGTTTCCCCCGGTCAGGTGGAAACCCTCACAGGCCGCGCTCTGTCCCAGCTCCGGGCACGCCTCTCCACGCGGAGGCGCCGGTGTCTGCCTCTTTCTAGCCAGCTGCACGCGGCTTAGCTCCGCCTTCACACCTGCCTGGGCGGTCTCGAGGGGAGGAGAGAGTTCTGGCTCCCTGACGCGCAAGGAGAGGACGAGGGAAGGGGGGTGGGCGCGGGTGCCTCCAGGCTCCTCGCACCTTCTGGCGATGCGCGCGAGCCTCGGGGGAAGTCCCCAGAGACCCCAGGTCAGCGCTTGGCCACGCTCTTTGGGTCCCTGTCTGTGTGGCCGGAGTCGTGCTCTGGAGATGGGTCGGAGCCACCTCGGGTCTCCTGCAGCGGCAGGTGCCTGGATGTGGTGAGGTCAGAGCCTAGCCCCGCTCCCCAAGGACACGACAGGAAAACGGCCGAGCAACCGAACCCCAGTCAAACGTGGAAAGGAGACTGCAGCTCGCTGACGTGCAAAAGAAGCCAACCTCTTCCAAGGAAGTGACTTGGAGTCCAGAACTGTCCTTCCTGCTTGTGGACCCTCAGAGCTCCAGGACTCTGCCCTGATGTCATTCAGAAATTGCCCCGGGCTGGACCCATGGCCGGCAGCAGAATCAACACTGAACGTCCCTTCCCAGGTCCCCAGAGCCGTGCGGGGAGGACGCCTGGGCGTCTCTTGCTGGTTTTGGGTGTCCTTGGGGAAACCAGCATGGACAGTGTGAAGCCATTTCAAAGCCAAGTGGATAGGATTTCCACAACTATCTGTTTTTAATTGAAGCCTATTTAAAATTTGAGGGCCCCTCTATTGCTAATTCGTTATGGCAATATTAATTAACGGTTTTGCATTATGGCGGTTAGGATGCCACTTGTATCGAGCGAGAGAGATTAGTGAGAGTACGAGATCAGAAAAACAATCTGTAAAGTGGCCAGAGGCAGTGGGGGTCACCTTGGGGTTTGGGAGAAGGACGGCGCATTTGCACAAATAGGCTATTAGCCTCCCGCCGCACAGCTGGGGAGAAGGCAGGAGCCGTCCCCCCGGCCTCGTTCCACATTTAATTCTGGGGGCAGATTCCAGGAAATGGGGCCGTGCCCTGGAGCTCTGAGCCACACTCGCTATGAATGCTGGAGTTTAACGACTAATTGCTCCTTTCCATCGCGTCGTAAGTTCCCATGGTTTCTCGTCTCCTCAGCCCTAGTGGCACATGGGAGAGCAGAGCCTGGCGGGGTCAGTGCCGCGCAGCGACCCCCGCAGCGACCCCCGCAGCGACCCCCGCAGGGCGCGGTCCGAGCAGCACCCGCGCGCACAGGCTGAAGGTACTCCCCCTCTTACTCTGGGGGAAAGACAAACCTTTGAGACACGCGGAAATCAGAACAAAACAAAACAAACGAAGGGGATCATCAAGTGTGAGAGAAGCTTGGGCAAGTCCGTCGGCGTGCTTGTTTCCCCCCAGGGGCTGGTTCCTGAAGCCGCGCCGACAGTCCCCCCTCTCCTGTAGGGCCAGCCCCGTGGACCTCCCCCCACCAGGGGAGGCGCTGGGAGACGCCTCTGATGGGACTGCATGCTTTTATGAAGCCCACTCTTTTCCTGCTGGGGTGGGAAGTGAAGGCAGGAGAGAGAGAGAGATTTCGTGATTTTATCTTTTTTTATGATGCTTCTAGGGAATGAGTACTTAGAGATCATCCTCGACTTCTGATGGGGTTGTATCCTGATAAACCTATTGTAAATGGAAAATATCCTTAAGCCGAAAATGCATTTAATACCCTAAACTTGACCGTCCCAGCATAGCCTCGCCGGCCTGGACCGTGCTCGGAACACGGCCCTCAGCCCACGGTCGGGACAAACCCCCTCCCACGAAGCCTCCTCGGTAATCCGGCGTGGGCGGTCTCACGCAGTGTATCGGATACGGTGCTCACCGTGAAGAGCCGACGGCGGGTACGCGTGCGGGATGGTTGTCTGTGGACCCGCTGTGACTCCCGTGACCGCGGGGATGATGGGAGCCGCTCGTGAGGCAGGTGTGCCCGGGACGAGACCCAAACTCAAACTCAAAACTCAAAGTGTGGCTTCTTCTGAATGCGTATCGCTTTTGCACCATCGTAAAGCCTAGACGTTGTTGAGTTGAAGCATCTTAAGTTGGGGACCATCTGTAGATCCTGACATGGTCTCATTATCACTTACAAGTATCTCGTAAGCTCGAGGGTCCTGTACTGAGAAGGTGCACCAAGAGCAGGCCAGGAAAAGGGGCCAGCTACCTCCTGGTCTGCACCGGTGATCCTTATCCACTGATATTTGCACAGTGCACAGCTTGCACACCTGTGCAGAGTATTATAGACCCTCCCTCAGGTCTGTACTGTGTTTTAGAGAATTTAATCAAGTCTTGGCCTCAGCCCTCTGGATAAGAGACCCAAAGCCACATCTCAGAAAAGAGAAGGAACGAAACTAGCTCGGTTCCGAGAAATGCCCCCCATAAAGGAATCGGTGAAAATCAGATCCTGGAGAAATCAATACCTACGATTTAATTGTCACTGGGCCTATTGCTTTTCAGAACTGCCTCCTTCAAACTGGAGATGGAAGCAAGTGTTATTTACCTTTCCTGGTGGGGAGGGACCCTCAGCCTGGAGGAGTCCATGTCCCGAGCCCGGCAAGGCGGGTACTTAGGTGACCAGCACAGTGCAATGGTCTCTCCGGACAGGCTGCCCGCGGGTCCTCAGCTGAGGGGTGCTGGGGAGCTTGCGCTCGCCCAGACTTGTCTTCAGCACAGTGTGAGCCTCCGGCATGCCCTGCCTGGCCCGCACGGACCTGCTCTCCAGGCTGAGCTCCTGGCATGGAAATCAAAAGTGTGCGGGGTCTCGCTCCGCACCCCGGCACCTGCTGCTGTTACGCACGCTCCCCACATGACTCCGTGCGCCATCACCATCGAACCTCTCCGTCATGGCGTATCACTTATGGGGGGGCTTTCCAGCAGAGGGCATTCTGAGTTTGTGCACAGCACACGGGTCCTTTGACGGAAGCCTCAGGGCCGGTGCTTCTGGACCCGCCGCACTCCTGGTTGGTCACCGCACTCACCTCAGAGCGTGGGGCGGAACCAGGAATCGGGGCTGGGAACGTTAGAACGGCCAGTCCAGCAGCGAGCAGGGCTGCCGTCCTCCGCAGTGGGCTCCGGGTCAGGGGGACCCGCCTTTTCTGGGAGCCTGGCCGGGCCGGGGCTGCTGGCTATCTCCCCCGGCGCAGGTGCTAACAGCACAGTTAGGGGACCAAGGGTTGTGCCTTCGGGGATGTGGAGCCCAGGACCACGGGGGAAGCTTCGGGCAGAGCAGGGAAGCCAAACAGGACTTAGAGACTCTTGGGATCTTTTTTCCGAATTAAAGATCAGCCCCCCGAATCCAGACCGCATCCAAGACAGGGACTCACATTAGTAAAGCCCCTGATGGAGCCCGGCCCTGGGTGTCCTGGCCTGCTCGGCCCCACCCAGCCCTGCGGTGCCGGGGCGAGGCGAGCAGGTAATGAGCCTCAAGCGTGGCAGGGCCCTAATGTGATGGATCCTCGCAGCCCGCCCGCGGTCCGTGCCCTCCATCATGCGGTCGGGGTGTTAGCGGACTGTCAGAGGAGAACAGTTTAGGGCGGTGGCTCTAAGTGAGCTGCTGCATCCTGGGGTCCAGTGGCTGTCACAAAGCTGTGGAGCAGCCTGGTCCGTCCACCCGGACGCTCAGGGGTCCCAGCGTGAAAGGACGAGGCGTCGCGGCCGGAGCTCACTGACCCGCTCCAGCCTTCAGGGGTGCGGTCGCAGGGGCAGCGGGGGAGGCGGGAAGGGGAGGAAGGCCAGGCCGGGGGCGGCCCGCTGGGGGCCGGGGCAAAGGGCCTCCTCGGGGAGGGCGGCCGGGAGACAAAGCATGCCGAGGTCGCGGGCAGCCCCGGGCTCACCTGCTGGGGGGCACCCACCCTTTCCTCGGGCACTGTGGGCAGGTTTACGCCACGGGCACCTGAGACGCGGGGACAGGAAGGAGCAACGACGGCCACGAACAGAACAGGGGTGCGGGAGGAGAGAGCAGGGCTGCGCCCCCCCCTCCCGGGAGGTGCTCAGGGACGGACTCGGACCCCGAGCTGCTCTGCGAACACCCCGCGTTTACCTGGACGGCGCGTCCCTGGAAGGGGGGCTGAAGGGCAAGGCAGGTGCCGGTGTGGTCCGGACGTCTCCAACCTCTCCTGAAAGCGCTCAACAAACCTCCGAAAGTAAACGAAGGAGTCGGGGGCCGAGGTAGCCGAGAAACAGGAATTCCTGTTCGGTGGTCTCCCTCCCTCCCTCCCTCAACCCCGCGATGGGGCGGGTCATTGCCGGCCTGGCGGCTGTCACACTGAGGAGGGAACCGGCCGCGGTCGCCGCCCCGCCCCGGGCTCTGTCCTGGTGCCTCTCGCTCGGACGGACGGCTGTGCCGCACACTTGTGCTCCGTGGGGCCCGCGGCTCGGTCCTCCCCCCCCCCCCGCCCCCCAGCACTGGTGCCCTCTGACCCCGCCTGGGCCACCTGCTCCGTAACTGCCCGACACCCCTCTGTGCTCGGCCGACGCGGAGGCCAGTAAAGACGCTGGATTTGACCCAAAAGTGGCGCCCACAGAACAGTGAGCCGAAGGGCGATTTGCATAAATGACACTTACAGGACTTGGAAGGACGCCATTGTTTCAAGATGGCGTCAGGATAGTTCCCGCCACACGGACGGCGCTGTGTGGCGTTTCCCGAATAAGCGGAGGTGGGCCAGTGAGAAGCAGACCCGTTGTTGCGATCAGATGACCGTGACGTGACCTTGACGTGACCGTGACGTGAGCGCGATGCCGGCTCCCAGCCCCCTCTCCCCCCTGAGCCTCTGCTTCCCGCCAGCCAAGCCCTTGGACCCCTGACTCCGTCCGGCCCGGCCGGGGCGCCGAGGGGCCGTGCACGCACCTGCCTCCAGCGGGGCTCTCCGAGATGAGGTGAGTCACAGCCGCGGGGCTCTCTCTGGGCCCCCAGCTGGAGACGCCCCCCGACCACCCCCCGGCACACACCCAGCGGCTGGGTCCCTGAGCGGCCGGGGGAGGACTCGGGGCGCCCTGCTGCTAACCGGGTCTCCGGGGACCAGGGCCCCGCTCCTGCCCCTTGTGGGGGTATCGCCGTCTCGAGGGCGAGCTCTGCTCCTGCGGGGTGTGGACACTCTCTCTTTACACTCACACGCTCACTCTCTCCAAACGACCGAAAACCGCGCCTATGAGGCTGGGAGACGAGGCCTTTCGAGGGTGCCGGCCAGAGCCTGGTTTCCCGGAGACGGTTGTGGGCCCCGGGGAGCCTGCAGTCCGGGAGCAGAGGGGTCTGCCTGCTGCCCGCCCCCGCCCCCGTCCTCCCAGCTTCTGAAGAACGCTGCCTGCCCCGGCTCCCTGTGCGTCTCACCTGCGGCAGGAGGTGACTTCGACTCCTGCTGGGGATGTGGCCGGGCAGCCGGATGTTGAAGAGAGCCTGCAGGGCGGCCTGAGCCGCCTGGCCCTTGGCCAGCTTCTTGCTGCGTCCCGAGCCTTCGAACGTCCTGCCGTCCACGCTCACGGCCATGACAAAGCTCTTGGCGCGCTGCTTCTCGGCCGGCTCCGCGAGGCACACGTAGCGCAGGCCGGAGCGCAGCTCGTTGAGCACGACCACGGGGTTCCTCTCGCCTGGGGCCGCGGGGCCCACCAGGTCCAGGGGGTGGCAGAGCAGCCGGCCCCGCCGGCAGGCGGACGACAGCAGCCCGGTGTCGGCGGGGCAGCGGCCCGGGAAGGCCTGGCTGGGGGCGGCCGGCTCAAACTCCTTGAACAGCGTGTCGGGGAAGTCGGCCTGGTCCGAGGTGAAGTCCGTGGATGGGCCGGCGCCGCTGCCCATGGCCAGGTGGGCCTGGCAGGCGTTGGGGAACTGCACGAAGGACCGCAGGGCCAGCTCGGCTGCCCGCATCTTGGCTTTCTTCTTGGTGGGCCCTGTGCCCTCGAACGTGAGCCCGTTCACCTCCACGGCCACGGCGAAGACGGGCGCGTGCACCGGGCCGGTCTGGGACACCATGCGGTACTGCAGGCCCGGGCGCAGGTCGTGCAGCTGCACCAGCGCGTTCTTGGGCGCCACGGACCACGACAGCTTCTTCCAGACGAGCTGCAGCTCGCACAGATGGCTGCCGTTGCCCTCCTCCAGGGGCCTCTTCCTGTTCACGCCGGGCGCCCCGCCTCTGGCCCTGTCGCCGGTGGGCAGGGGCCGCGTCTCCAGGTTGCTCACGTTGCGGTTTTCCTTCACGTCGGCGCTGCTGGTACCTGCAGGCGAGAAAGACAGCCGTGACCCCGGGCCCTGGCAGCGCGCTGCTGACGACACACGGTCTCGCTGCGCGGCAGACCGGGGCCCCGGCGCACGCGCGGCCGGCCAGCCCGGGAGGTGTGGGGACAGCACCCCAGACGTGGGGGCCGCTTGCCTGGCGGCGGGAAGACCCGCATTCCCGGGCAGGTCTTGCAGGGGCGCATTTCTGAGAAGGAGGTTGTTGGGGGGGTGCGTGGGGGGAGCGCGGCCCCCCCGCGGGCTGCTGCTGTCTGCTGCTCTGGGCGCAGGCTGTGACACGTCAGGGGCTGAGGCCAGCTGCCCGCCCTGGGCCCAGGTGACCCTCAGCACTGCCCCAACCAAATGGCCAGGCGGCCCTGTCCTCCTGTCAGCTGTGGGCAATGCTGAGAGTCACGGAGGCCTCTCCCGCTGAGGGCGGCGGTGGGGGAACGGTGCTGTCCCCATACAGCAGAACGCTATGGGGCGCCCGCGTTTAACGAGCTACAACTGTGTGCGTCAACGGAGTGACTCTCAGGAATGTGCTAGATGATGAAAAACAGTATGTAGATGAGGATATCGCTAGTTTGGGTTATATGGACGCGGACATTACAGATTGTGGGTGTCGTCACGTGTAGGGGATAAAGGTTCGAGACGTTCTCACTTCCCCCGAGACGTGAGGAGGAAAATGATGCGGGCTCAGGGTCACTTCCTTTGTGTCTCTGATGGCTCCTTCCTTCCTTCCTTCGCAAGAAATGACATGAAGTAAATTGAGCAAAACCACCTTTGCTAACTGCGGGCGGCGGATTCGTCGTGATAATTGAATTTCAATGGACTGGCCATCTTGGACAGCTCGCGGCCATAACACGGTTCTGTTTTGGAAATCTCAGGTGTGGATCGCTTGGGGACCACGGGATGAGAGTCCCGATTGCCCGCGGGTGAATGTGCTTCTGGGGCACTGACCCCTCAGGTGTCCTCCGAAATCCTCCGAGGGCGGCCGCGGTGAGCGGGGCAGGTGCCTTTCAGAGGCTCCCTCAGACCTCCACTTCACTGCCCTCCTTGTTCCTAAAATCCACCCTGCGTGGGGATCACGGCACCGTGTTCTAGAAGAAGAAGCAAGGCTCAAAGAGGGGGACACTTGATCTGGGCTTGTTGGTTGAGACGGGGGTGCCCTGGGAATGTTCGCAGCTGCTATAAAGGTGATTTCACAGAAGCGGAATCATCCCATCATTTCCTTGGCTACTTCGCAGGGACCCCCTGTGCTGGGCTCTGGGAGGCAGCGAGGCTGCTGAGTGCGGTTGGCCCTGGGTCCAGATGGACGAGGGAGGCAGGGCAGCCCCCGGGGCCAGGCGGGGCCCGTGCAGAAGTCGGGAGTGAGTTTGTTCTTGTTAAGCATGTGAAAACTTGGGGTGATTTTTACACTGGCCCGTAGCTCATGAACGTCGCGTGGGCTCCCCTCAGTCCTGCCCCGGGAGCCAGTCTGCGGTAAGTGTGCGGGACTCCGTGACCTCGCCCTCGGGGAGTTGCTGGCGCAGAGTATAACAGAAACGTGCCACGTGCCATCGCGGAGAGGTGCCCTCTGTGGGGGTCACGCCCTCCGGGCCCCTGGGCCGGGCCCTACGGGACGGGATGTGGTCTCCCTTTGCCGAAACCCCAGCCGCTCACCGCGAGTCCGTCCGTTCATCCGTGTTCAGTCGGCGTTTCCTCCAGCGCTTTGCTTCGATACAGTGTTTGGTTTGCGGAGGTAACTTTGTTCCAAGGTGTGACGCCGAGGGTTTTGTACGTTAGAGGCGGATGGCGTTCATTTATAGCCTATTTTAGTAGAAATAGTTACCTTCCAAATACCAAGCACTTCCTCTCTGCCTCTTCTGTCGATCACTGTGCGTCTTGGGCAAGGCAGCCAGGAGCTCTGCCGGGGGGTGTTTCAGGCCAAGAGATAGTAGGTCAGATTAACCACACAGTTCCTCAAATTGAACATAAAGATGGGATAAAAAAACCACAACCCCACCGAAAAGCTCCATTCTAGATTGCGTAGAAAATTGCTGGGAGCGCTTTAATTTCTTATTGATTTCCCACAAGGTGGGGATCGGTGACACTGTGAGCGTGAGAGGTGCGCCAACATATCAGACGACCTCTGTTGCCTTTTGAGGCAGAAAGGTATGTCTTGGAGGAGCAGCCCTCGCAGACAGACATTTCCCTCCTTCTGCACTGAGATTGCTCTCTCCCCTCCCTTCCCTGACGCACGGCACCCACGGCTGCCGTCGTTACCATTGTCCGTGGCACCGGCCACGGTTATCAGGTTGTGGCACGAAGCCCCCATGATGACCCACAGCGAATAATAATTGATGGACAAAGTGGGCTTCCGGGCCCTATCCCGGATACTCGAGCCACAGCGTCTGGTTTCTGCCGACGCGCAGACTGGGGGTTCGGCTCCCTTCAGCGCGGCCGAGTGCGCTGTTTCACTGGCTGTGGGGTCCGAGCGTGGTCTGCCGAAGCCGCGGGAGGCCGACAGGGCACCCCGCCAGCTCGGGGCTCCCACGCACGAAAATCCACGTCCCCTCTGCCTCTCAGGTGCGTGTGAC
Source organism: Potos flavus (assembly GCA_028534135.1). Lineage (NCBI taxonomy): Eukaryota > Metazoa > Chordata > Mammalia > Carnivora > Procyonidae > Potos > Potos flavus. The sequence continues at coordinate 121,751,311 of CM052897.1, read as the reverse complement.
CAGGGGCAAGTCCCTCCACACGCCCAAACTCCACTTTCTTAAAATGGCAAATGTGGGTTTTAAGAGCGCTGCCCTATGGAAGCATTCCGAGCTTGACCTGGAGGAGCGTTGGGAAGAGGCTCAGCCCGAAGCCCGGCGCACGGGAGACACAGCTCTCTGAAAATAGCAGGACAAACAGACCAGACTGAGCTCTTCCTTGCCGGGCCGTCCCTGGAATTCCGGGACCCCCAGGAAGCAGGGTAGCGGCCTCCGGGCTGTCCTGAGGCCGGTCTGAGCGCATCCCTCTGTCGCTGAGCCCGTGGGCCCCAGAGTGCAACACAAAGCACACCCCGCGTGTCCCCCTTTCGGTCGCTGGCAGAGCTCCCGCGAGTCAGTGGCCGTCTGGCTCCCGAGACAGACGGACGGAAAATAGCCTTTGTCTTCTGGGAGGCTGGGTCCCGCGAGAGAGACGGACACATGTCCGTAGGACGCGCACAATGAGTCCCGGCCCCCAGAGGACAGATGGCGAGGGGGAGGGGAGGCATCCCACCCACACTGTGGCTCGGGCGCGAAGACCCACGGGCCTGCTCCGGGACACCACACGCCGCTTGGCCTGGGCTGCCGGGAAAACCTGACGCCCATTTGCGGGTGTTTCGCTTCTGTGATCCCACACGAATTTCTTATGGGACTCCAGCTCCGACGTCACTGATGCACGTTTCCTTCTTCCCCAGGGAAGGGGGTCCGTTGCATCCCCTCCCTTGACCAGGCAGTGGTTCTCCCTTTGTTCTCCGCTAGCTGGTAGGCTTCCCTACTGTGTCGTCAGTGACCTGGCAGCGAGCAGTGAGGCCACGGCGAGCAGTGAGGCCACGCCGTCCAGTGCCTGCTCCCCCCCCCCCCCCGCCCCCACGCTCCCCGGTCTGGGCCCCGCGGCATCCAAGAGCACGGGGCTCCTTTCCCAGCCGAGTGTCCTGCTCCCGGGCCCCGTGGGTCACCCCAGGCCTCACGGGCGGCGTGAGCACCGGCTCCTCTGTCTGGAGACCGCGGGAAAGCGCGCTGGCGGCCGACTGGGGCTTCTGCGCGGCTCAGGGGAGACAACCGTGCAGCTTCTCACGGGACCCGTAAACGGTGGTCCGGGACCACCGCGGGCTCCCGGGCTGTGTGCTTCCTGATGGCCAGTCACGGCCGCCGTGGAGGTGACGGCTGCCCCTGCCTCGAAGGGTTGGAGAGAAGAGCGGTGGCCCACCCTCCTGGACTCTCCCTGGGTTCTGGGGCGCAGGCCTGGGCACCAGAATGTTTATTACGTGATAAAAATGATTTGTTTCTGAAAATGTATTTGTTGTACACTTGGAACAGCTCAAACGGACGGGTCGTACTAGGTTATAAGATTAGTGAGTCCTTTAATTCTGCCCTGGAATTCATTCTCCCAAATAATTGCTTTACTCGCCCGTCATAACTCAGACCCGTAGTCCGTCGGGCTGGGAGCAGCCCTGCAAGAAACTCACGTGCCCGCAGGGGGCCGGACGGGGGAGTCACTTGTGAGGTCAGCCGCACACTGAGTGCCCCCTCTCTCTGTGTCTGCTAGCGGGCAGAGAGGGGTGCAGGGCGGGGTGATGGTCCTGGGGGCCCGGGGCGGCTCCCACCACCCCACGCAGCCCCCATCCAAGGCTCACGGCACGCTGGAAGGTTTCTGACTTGGATTCCACATGCCTTCCCTCAGCAAAGTCCAGGCCCGAGGAAAGCGCGTGCCCGTGTCCTGCGCGCCCACGCCGGCCCAGGGCGAGTTCCCTCATCCTCTGGCGTCTAACACGAGACCTCCACCAACGGCGGCTTTGTGATTCCGACAGTCGCACGTGTCCTTCCATTGTGGAAATTAGAAAAAAAGCACACAAATAACTTCAAACTCCATTAGATAGACACCATAAGCACCAGCGATAGAAGGATTGCCGGCGATTCAAAGACCGCTGGGCGCCGAAGAGACTAAGGCCAAGCGACACGTGGGAGGACGTGAAGCAGCCGTTTCCGTTCTGCTCTCTCACACATCGATCCGTCTCCTGAGCCCATGAGTACATTCTCCCATTTGGGAAAAAGTGTCAGCAAAAGCAGTGCCCTGTTTAGAGGTCCCATACGGGAAAGAATTGCATTTTAGCGAGAAAGAGCAGAATTTTATATTGGTGTGATCTTGGCTAAATTTTAATTTTCCAGGTGAAATATATCCTCCCAGAGTTACGTCCGATCAGTAGGCTGCATTTATGCGTTGGTGCAGTCCTTCAGACGTGGACAGACCACGTGGAGGGGGGAGGCCCGTGCCTGTGGTCTCATGGCGTCCGGCTCCGACAGGCAGCTGTGCCCGCGTATCACGCGCCTGCATCACCCCGTTCGCCGTCCCCCTTCTGGGGCCAGCGTCTGTCTGGTCTCAGGCAACCAGACTTCTCCAGCTAGGCAGGGCACAGGGAGCTGCTGCACGTGTGTGGCCAGCAGTGACGCTGCCGTGGCCGCAGGTGGTGGGCACCAGGGAGCCACATTTGTGTCAGACGGGGGCCGACAGGAGCGTGGCCAGCGGCCCGGAGGGAGGCCCTGGTGCTTTGCGGGTGAGAAGCCGAGTGGGAAGGGGGTCACTGTGGCACATCCACATCCCGGGAGCACCGAGAGGCCACGTGGGCCGGCTTGTAGAAGCGCAGGTCTGACGCTCGGCAGCAGACAAAGTTGCCTCCTTTCCAGGACGTTCGCACGTGGTCCTGGACGAGGCGGCTGCCTCACGTCTGGGTGAGCATCAAGCGGGTGCGGTGGGCGGGTCTCCCTCCATCCAGACCGCAGCACAGGGAGTGAGCCGTCCTCGGGCGGCCTGGGTCAGTGGTAGGCAGGGCGGTGGCCGGGCCGGGGCAGTGATTCAGTCCCTCCCAGTGTTGGAGGAGAAAGCTTTCCGAGTTGCCTGCTCGAGCAGGAAGCCTCGCCCGTGCGGCGCTGTCCAGGACGCCCTGAGCGGAAACCCACCGCCATCGACGGCGGCTTCCAGATGGGCTGAGTCTCTCCAGGCACTGACCCCCGACCCCAGCTGGGCACTTGGCTCCAGAGACGAGGGGCGCTGAGTGCTGGTGGCCATGGGGGAGCCCGCCCGACGGTCCCGAGCGTGAGCCACAGAAGGAGCGGGCCGAGCACCTCCGGTCACAGCGGCGCAGACACACCCCCGTCACACGGCTGCACAGATAAAGGACACTTCCCAGCCAGACTCGCTTCCACCGGCCCTCCCTCCCTCCCTGCACAGGTGTGTGCGTGCACACGTACCCCACACATCACACACGTCCCACACGCCCTGCTCGCACCGCTCACTCCTCCCCCACCTTCCGAGGGCGCTCGGTTAGAAATTGCCGAGACTGACGACAGTACCAGAGAAGTCAAAGTCAGGGCATTGATGGGAGGTTTGTGTCTGAACGGGGTTTGGAAATAGGGTTTTCTTAGTAAGGATTTTCCAAGCGTCGCAAAGGCTTTCTAAAGTGTAACAAACAATTGAAAGTCAATCTTCTCTGTAGGTTTCCACCAATTAGGGGAAATAGCCAACTTGTGCTTTTACTCTGTTCCGGGTCCTTGCTAAACGTCTTCACACATTGTCCTATCGCATTCCGATCTCAACTCTGTGATTCGGGTGTGCCCACGAGGCGCCGGGACCCGCGGTGTGGGCTCTCGGGGGGCAGTGACAGCAGGAGAGCGTGTCCGGGAGGCCTCGCCCCACGCGGGGCTCCAGCTACGCTCAGCAGGTCCCAGCCCCTCAAGGGGGGAAGACGAGGAGGCAGATTCTCTCTCAATGCGTGCGTTCCTCGTGTTTTATCAAATCGCTTTGTGCACACGTCCAGTTCAGCTTGGGGCACGGGTGCGTGCGTGCTTGAAATTGGCTGGTGTGTATATGCACACACGTGTGTGTGTGTGTGTGTGCGTGGTCCGCATCTGTGAAGTAGGTATAGACACGCTGACCGAGTCCTGGAGATTTTCCTGCATAGACCCTGAGACAACAGAGGCAAGCATTGGCCGAACTTGGCTGAGGAGGGAGCCCTGGACGGATGGCCCAGAGACCCGCGTCCTGATTTCCGCGGGGACTTTGTCCTCATCCCGCACCCCTGCTCTGGTCTGTGACTTTGATTTGTGCAGGGACGTGGGGGCGTGCCCTCAGCCTCCAGTCCTGTTGCTGGCCCTGTGTCTTACTAGCCGACAGCGGAGTGGCCAGTAGTCCCCTGCGGGTCCCCCCAGTGTGCGTCCTGGCCGAGGTCCTGGGGAGTCTGGGCGATGCGCAGAGTCTGCGCCGTCACACTCGGCCGGAGGGTGGCCCGTCGGTGAGGTAATGTTGGAATGCGGGAGGGGTCTGTGTGGTTTGGGGGTTGGGAGTGTGCCGGTCACGTCCAGGACCCCCACCCCCACACGCCAGCCCTGCCCCCCACCCAAAGGCCCCTCCGTGGTCTCAGCAGGGGGACTGCTCCCAGTCCCTCCCCCCACTGACTGCTCTGCTGCCTCCCGGGTGCCTGCACGAGCCAGACATGTTTCAACAGGCAGGCACCCGCCCAGCCCTTTCCTTGTTCAATAATTGTACAAACTCTGCTCATTTTCCTCCCTCCCTCCCTCCTTTTCTCTCTTCCTCCTTCTTTCCCTCTCTTCATTCCTTCTTTTTGGAGGGGAAAAACAAAGGAAAGAGAGGAGAGGGTTCAGGAGAACTGATTTTTTCCCACAATCCCTGGGGTTCTCAATTATGCAGTCGTTGCCAATATTTTCCTACTACCCGGGTGGGGACAGGATCCCGGGTGGGGACAGGATCCCGGGTGGGGATGGGATTCAGGTGGGGACAGGATTCCAGGTAGGATAGGATTCTAGGTGAGGATGGGATTTCATGGCAGGGAAGGGATTCCGGGTGGGGATGGGATTCGGGTGGGGACGGGATTCATGTCGGGGAAGGGATTCGGGGGGTGGGAGAACAGGAGCAGAGCCTCCTGCTCCGGGAAGCCCAGACAGTCCCCGCCATCACCCCAAGGGCCTCAGTGTGTGGGGACAGTAGAGGACACCCCCTCTGCGCATGGGGCCACACCCCCTCCATTCTTTAGGGAAGGGAAACTGCTTACTTAGATTGTCTTCATCCTCCGTGTTTGTGGCCCCGGGGCTTAAGTGCTTGAAGGGAGCGATGAAGGCTGACAACATGCTTACTTTGTCTGGAAAGAGAAGAACAGGAAATGCACTTTTGACATCGAGTTTCAGAAAAACTCAATGCTTCCCTTCGTTCCTATTACCGAGGGTTTGGACAAGGGAAGTTGAAAGCTCGCTTTGGTTTCAGCCACTTCATTCTGGTTCAGTCTTTTATTGAATTTCTGACAGCATTTTTATCAAACTCCTCTCTCCATTCAATTTTCAACTTTATGATTTCCATCTGTCTTCTTTTCTCATTTTGGCATCTCCCCTCCTCTTGTTCTGTGTTCCTCAGAACTCAAAGCGATCGTGTCTGGGGCAAGAACCTTGCATGAGCTCACGGGATGCTGGGTGGGGCAGAGCCTCGGACCCAGGGCATTTCACAGAGAGGAAGTGAAACAAGTGAAAAAACAAGAAGCCGTAATTAAACGAGACCCATGCAAATAAAGCCAAGACCATTTCTCCCTGTGCGTGGAGAACGTGCTTTGTGGGCTCGAGGTGCAGGAACAAGGGTGGTCTTACCAAGCCCTGGAATGCGCTCAGCGCGAGCCTGGGCAGCGGGGGGAATGGCGCAGGAGGGAGGAAGGGGTGCAGGGCGGAGAGCCCCTGCCCCCCCCCGCCTGGTCCTCCTGCAGGTGGGCGCGCCTCGAAGCAGGGACAGGAGCCCCTGGTGGGGGGAGGGGAGGCCACACCTGTCCCGAGTCAGCCCAGCCCCGGGGTGGGCCGCTGGACCCAGGGCAGCGCCGCTCATGACCTGCAGTCCCTGCAATCTCCCTCTCAAACGGGAAGATCGGGGAATTGTGGGATGAGAATGCACTCGGGAGCCTAAAAAAGGACTAACAAAGGGGCCAAAGGAAAAACTCCTTTCCATAGAGATTCCGCTGACTAAATCCAGCCTCAGAAGCTGGGAGCGCTTGTCCACAGAGCAACCCGCTCCAGGGCAGAGGAGACTGCGTCCAGGGACTGCACACGAGGCCCTCGCCGCTCTCAGACACCTGCCTGTCACCGTGCATCCTGGGGCCACGACAGGGGCCTTCCTGGGGTCCTGGTGGTTCTTGTGTCTGGCCTGGCCCCCGGGGGCTGAGCTACTTTGTCAAGGGGACACTTCCCACCGCCAGGAGTCCGCTGGCCCCGGAGGGCCGGGTCCTTGGTGCCTCTCATGCCAACGTCTGCTTCTGTCCTCGGGAAGGGGGACTAATGACTTGTGGGGCTTCTTTTTGCACACATCTAAGTGTGACTTTGCGCAAAACCCTCAGCTCGTGGTTTTATCTGCTGTTAGCCTTCAGGCGTTCAGACCCGGGCCTGAAATGTGCTCTTTTTCTTCCAATTCTGAGCCTGTTTTCTCTTTACCCAAGCTTTCCAGAGGCCAGGGGAGTTCACGCTGAAATTCATTCAGGAGCCTGTTAACAGCTGGTGTTTCCAGTAGGGAAGGGCAGCGATATAATGTTCACTCAGAGAGAACAATAAATAACTCAAATATAAAATGCCTGCTCTTTCTTCATCCTACGGAATGAGAAGAAGCAGCCAGGGAGGGATTGGCTCTCCCAAACCCGCTTGGCCCAAGCTAATTTACTACAAGGGAATGAAATCTCTTGCTTGAGTTATAATTTCATTAAGGGCGCCCAATAATGTTACACAAGAGTGTGAAGCTCAAATGATTTAGTCTGGAGCATCTCAAAATGAAATTACATTTTTCTAATAAAGCCAGGCTACCAGCCAAACACCCACAAAAATACACTAGGCCATTTCAGAGCTCACCTTCGCCAAATTGCAAAATAGTTAAAGACTGTGTTAGATCCTCAAAGTTCTTCCTTTCTAGGGTTGCCGGATTTAGCAGATTGGAAACAGCAGACCCTGAGTTAGATAAACAGCAGGTACTGATTTAATGCATATAAATCTCTAGCATAGAGATAGAGAAGAGGGGCGCGCTTCTCCTCTATCCCGAAAGAGCATTCGGTCTATCAGATCAAGGCAAAGGACAGACATTTCTCCAAGGAAGGCATGCAGACGGCCAGCAGACCCCTCGTCAGCTGGGCCACGCAGATGGAAGCCGCTGGGGGCCACCTCCTCACGCCCGTCGCAGCAGCTGCCGCGAAGAAGCCAGCGAGGCAGTAGCTGGTGGTGGAGAGGGTGTGGAGGGGTCCGCGCCCTCGTGCCCTGACGGCGGGAGTGAGAAACCAGCACGTCCGCGTCTGGGTCTACACCCAAAACAATGGCAAGCACGGTCTCTCAGAGCTATCTGCACACTCGAGCACCCCCGGCACGAGAATGGAAAACAGTGTAGCGAACGCACACAATGGAGTATTACCCGGCAGGACAGAGCTCGAGGCCGGGATGCCGAGCGGAGTCAGCCGGTCCCTGGAGGACAGACACGGTGGGGCCCACGGAGCTGAGGTCCCAGGGGAGGCAGATCCATAGACACGGAAGATGCAACGGTGGGAGCCAGCGGCTGGGGGATGAGGGGGCCGGTGTGTAATGGGACAGAGTTTCCGTTCAAGAAAATAAGAAGGTTCTGGAGATGGATGGTGTGATGGTCGCACCAAAAGCTAGATGCTGCCGAACCGTGTGCTTACAAATGGTCAATATGGCAGATTTTACCTTCTGTATGTTTCCCCACAATTTAATACGTCACATTTAATGGGATGTTCAGTATTTTATCTGAACCCCCACCTCTTTTACGCCCTAGCAACTCCTCTAGCGCCGTGGATTTTAGATTTCCAGCTCAAACACAGCAGCCCGCACAAGGCAGGACACCCAGGGAGCGGCCAGCCTGTTTGCTGGGCGAGCCCACCCACACCTCCGGTGGCCGTCACCGCCTCTGTGTCAAGAGGGGGCAGCGGCAGCCTTAGCCCGTCATTAGAGAGGACGGCAGGAATTGCAATTTTTGTTTAGAAAAACAACCACGAAAATGATTGGCTGTCAGTGGCTTTGCTGATGGCTGTCCCCTTACGCACGGTGTCGGCGTGGTGCTATGCCAGGCTCACCACGGCCCCGACACCGGCCCGTGCGGGTTCCTAATGGAGAACAGAGAGTGTGCGTCTACCGTGCTCCATTCTGGACGTCTGGGGTCTGCGGAGAGAAGCCGGCTCCTGCCTGCCCTCCACCCCGCTGTAAAGTCTGGAAGACAGAGAAGATGCTTCTGGAGGGGAAGTATCTGGAAGGGGCTCTGGGCACGCCGTGCACCAGCTGGAAACGGACCCCAGAGAGAGCAGCGGCCCTGGACCGCCCTCCAGCGAAGGGCCACTTCCACGGAAGGCCTGGCGGCCACCGACTACCACAGCATTTCCAGCGCATCTCCTGAAGCAATCCAGGACTGTTGCATCAGAAACCTCGTTGCTCTTTGCAGAATAAATGACGGGCCCCGTGGGAGTGGTTTTGTGTATTTCCAGCGCCGGTGGGAAGCGCTTCCAGAGGGCAGAAGCTCTTCCCCAGAACCCTGTGAGATCACGTTCTTTGAGAATATTGATAACCAAGAACAAATACAGTTTGGGAGTGGCCTAAACACACATAAATAAGCCAGAGCGAAACAGAACATTTGCGAATAGACTCGTACCTCTACGGTCCATCGATTTTCATCGAAGATCTCAAAGTAATACAACGGCGTGAAAGAAAGTCTTACAGACAAATAGTATTGAAAGAACTCTACAGCAGCTTGGGAAAAGTGAATTCTGAGCTCTACCTCATACCACACCTGAAAATTATCACAAAAGGGCTCGTAAACCCAAACATAAAAGGTGTAATCATAAAACTTGTAGAAGAAAATACAGAGACTTTCATGGTGCTCATGGAGGTAGATTTCTTAGGACACGGAAAGCACTAATCGTAAAAAAATTAGTTTTCATCAAAATTAAAAATTAAATATTTCAGCTTGCTGAAATTCACTGTTAAGAAAACAAAAAATGAGCCACAGATGGGGATAATAGATTTATGATCAAGATGACTGATTTGTATCCAGAATATAAGAACTTTTCCAACTTCATAATAAAGGGAAGAAAAATCCAGATTTTTAAAAATGGACAAAATACTTGAACAGAAACTCGACAAGGGAGAATATGCAGAAGCCAGTAATAAGCACACGCGAAGGGTCCGCAGCGCCGCCCACCGGGGAAACGCAAGTTACCACCACAAACCTGTGTCAGGACGCACCCAGTGGGGCAGCCACACGGGGAGAGGACATCAGGACTCTCACCCACCAGTAACTCCCGAAGACGTTTGGCTGATTACACCAATTCCGCTTCTAGATATTTACCCGAGATAAAGGAAATATATATGCCCCCCCCAAAAAAAATTGTGCAAGACTGTTTAGAGAGATTTTATCCATTACAGCTCAAAATTAGGGACGTCCTGCTTCCCCACCAACAGAAGAATGGTGTGCGAGTCAGGCTACATTTATACGATGGGAAATTATCAGCCGCGAAGACAATTGAAGTGGTAAAATATATTATGATGCGGATGGATCTCGAGAACATTGTGCTGGGCACAAAGAGAAGGTGCTGATTAATTCCACTTCTGTGCAGGTCCCCAACAGGCAGACGGCGCCCTGGGCAGCGGAGTCAGGGGGCACCGCCCGGGTCAGGGGCCGCGGCCGGGCAGGCCCGGGGGTTCTGTCTGGAGGGACGAGTTACGTGTGTACCCGTGCATCACGAGCCCGCACACGTACCGGCTACGTGTCTCCGCGGGTAAACCACACCTGGTCATTTACAAATGTTAGCGGGTGAAAGTCGTGACTGGATGAGAAAACCAACAAGGCGAAGCAGCATCGAGGAGCTGCTCGTCTGGTCGGGGCCGCGCCGGCCGGCGGCGAGGACGGGGTGTGCCGGGAAGCAGAGCGGGGGGCGCGGGCACGGGCTGCGCGCTGGCTTGGGTGTGTGTTGGCTTACTTCACAGGTCGGAAAGCTCAGAAGCCTTTCAGAAGCCCTCCTGTGGCAACAGGGACAGTCAGCACCTTGAAGGGGAGGCCCTTCGGAGACGCCCCTGGATTCCCGTCAGGACGCGCGCGTGTCTGGAAAGCCGGGGACAGCCGGCTGGGGGAGGGGAGGCGAAGGCCCCAGCAGGTGCGCACGGAGCCGGGCACGCCGCGCCGGCCCGCGAAGGCTCCGTTTACCCACGGCGGTGGCATGAGGGGCTGCGAAAACGACGTTTGCTTTTTTTGTCAAGTAAGATGAAAATTTTATTATTTTATTATTTTTTAAAATTTATTTGACAGAGAGATAGCACAAGTAGGGGAGTGGCAGGCAGAGGGAGAGGGAGAAGCAGGCTCCCCGCTGAGCAGGGAGCCCGAAGCAGGACTCGATCCCAGGACCCTGAGATCATGACCTGAGCTGAAGGCAGACGCTTCACCGACTGAGCCCCCAGGCGCCCCAAGATGAAAATTTTCGAAAGCCCTCCCGTGCGTGATCCCCTGCCAGTTACCTGGAAAGTCCATTCATGTGAAATAACAGGTTTGCTGGAACTTTCAGTAAACCCTGTTGTTGCTAAAACCTCGCGGGATTACGACCTGGTCCTCTGCCTCCTTAAAAACACTCACTGTGTCACGGCAGAGGCTGTTTTGAAAGGTACTGAAGTGAGCACTTTGGTTCTGCTGTCATTTCAACAATTTAAGGTTTTGTACTTTTCTCTGCCTCTGGGCCATGCACACCTCAGCCCCTCTCAAGTCCCTTTCTCAGAGTTGCGTTTTGCCGAAACACACGGTGACGATGGCCTCCCCCAAGCTGACCCACTTCCCTTCCCAGCCGCGAGTTCTGACCGGACACAGGCGCGTCTCTCGTGGGTGGGACGTCTCGCTAAACACAAGCACGACTCCGCCCGAGCAGGCGGGCCGCCCGGGGAAGCAGGGAGATAACTAACCTGTGTGCACGCAGGAGCAGAGGGAGACGTTTGGAGTAAAGCCAAGGAATTTTTCTCATGGAGTTTTAGGAACATGTATTTTAAACTGTTTTCAAGCTGCCGTTCTGTGCACAATACAAGGGAGTTGAGGCAACATTAGGAAGAAGATTCTGGGTCTGCATGGAGTTCTGCAGCTCATGAGAAGGTCTGATTCTCCAAGAGGATGAGGCTCTCTTTTGGCAATTTCCAGGCGGGTAACAGTCACGAGGGGCCTTGAAAGGGTTCGAGTAGGCAGGTACTAAGTTTGCCACTCCTTCGCTGTGTGGGCTGAACTGTGGCTTCCCCGCAAGTTCGTGCTGGAGCCCTGACTCCCAGGGCCTCAGAAGGAGGCCGTATTTGGAGACGGGGTCCTTGCAGAGGTGACTACAGTAAGATGAGGTCACTAGATGGGCCCCAATCCGGTCTGACTGGTGACGTCTCAGAAGAGGAGAGCAGGACGCAGACCCACGCAGAGGGACGACCACGAGAGAACCCGGGGAGGGGATGACATCTGCCTGCCCAGGAGAGAGGCCTCAGGACCAGCCCTGCCCCCGCCTGCACCTCGGGCTCCTGCCCCCAGGATGCGGGGCAGTGAAGGTCAGCCGTGGGAGCCCCCAAGCTGGGGCGCTGGGGCCCAGCCCGCGCTGGCAACCACATTCACTCAACAAGTCTTTATTGAGTGCGAGTAGTTGCACACCTCCATGATTTCAAACTCTGATGCCGAGAAGGACTAATGCAGGGAGACCACTCCCGGCCGGGGGATCCGGAAGTCAGGGGAGGCCTCCTTCAAGAGGTGACTGAGTCGCTGAGACCCAACAGGTGACAGGAACGTGTCCCATGTATTGAAGCAGGAGATCTGCTCCCGGGCCAGGAGACCCCTGCTGCAAGGATGAGTGTGGGGTGAGCCAAGTTAGGGGGGAGAGCCGCCCCAAGTCGAAGGAGCTTGTGCAAAGGCCCTGGGGATGGGCACCAGCATCTGGTACCCGCACCTGTGAGAACACGGCGTGCGGCACAAGTCAGAGATCTCTTGGGGACGCCGTCCCTTTCTCAGGGTGGAATCCCCCAGGCACGCTGTCCCATGCCTAGACGGCTTCCCTAGGGCCCAGCACAGAGATGTCCCCGCACCGTATCCACACCTCAGCCCGTTCGGCGCTACGAACAGTCTGGCAGACCAGACGGACGCTTCGGGCTTCACGTACGTGCCACCTTCCGGAAGCTGGGCTTGTTTCTGGAAGCCGCGGAGAAGCAGACAAGCTCGCGCCAGATTGTGCTGTGGGATTCGCGGGCAAAGACACAGATGGTCTGACGAGTGATTGACGGACCAAGGTGACTCTTTGCCACAAAGTGTAGTTACGATTTAAATATCTACGTGGAAAGGTGTGTGTTCACACTGCACTTAGAGAGGCTCGCAGCCTTCCAGATTATCTGCCGCGGCTTGGCAGAGCGTAGACGCTCCTCATCTGATGGCCGTCTGGGAGCGTGGGACGCCATTCCCTTCAGTAGCGCTCAGCCGCCTGTTGGCCGCGGGACGACCTGACGGCCGTCCAGCCTGGACACGGTTCTTGCCGCCATCCCTGTTTGGGGCACAAAGTCCACCGCAGGAATGGGTTTAGGGTGAGGCAGGACTTCAGCTGGGGCTCTCAGACTCGGGGGGCAGGCGGGGAAGACTGCGCTTCTTCCAAAAGAGCCTCGTTCTGTTGGAACCAGCGAGGCCGGGGTTCATCAGCGCCCCTTCAGCAGACGGCGAGCAGAGCGTGTTTGCTCCCCTGGCTCCGCGCAGGTATATGGGAAAGTCTACAAGAGCTGGCTGGACCCTGGCTCTGGTCAGGAATTCTAGGAGATAAATATCTGGAGGCTGGAAATTGTCACGAGATAGAAACGGAACCCTACGGAGCTGCGCAGGCACTCCGAGGACCGTAGCCAGGGAACCATAGATACAATGAGAGTGTAACGCTGCGGATAAGCCCCGACCCTCTGCCGGCCCGCACGTCTTGTCCCTATAGACATGTGTCCCCTCTAGGTCCTTCTTCGACCTCGTTGGTTCCTTATGGGTCCTTGGTCGTCCTTTCTTCGCCTCCTCTGGCCTCCCTGCCCTCTTTTCTTTGGAGACATGCCAAACCAAAGTCCTTTCATTTTGCAATTTCACCTTCTAGTTTTCCATCTGATAGGAAGACCGGCCGTACTAGGTTCTCTGGCCGAGAGCATTCTTCTCCGTCGCCTCCTCCCACCCTTCCTGTGCTGGGGGCTTCCACCCTGAGCCACTGCTTCTGTGAGCGAGTGGAAGCTTCGGGGGCATCCGTCACCCGAAGGTCACCCGGTTTTCTGCGTCATGCATGTGACAGGTGGTAATTGCTGCTCTACAGAAAGGCCGTGAATCGCGTGTTCGTGCTGGTTTGATTGTATGTGATCCCGTGACCAGGCCCCGGGAGCCCCGATAGCTGGCCACACGTGATTCCAAAGTGTCTGTGAGGGAGTTTCTCATCGAGACCAGCATTCGAATCAGAGGACCGCGTGGAGCAGGGTCCTCCCCGTGAGGGTGGGCCGCGCTGAATCAGTCGAGGACCTGCGCAGCCGTAGAGGTGGAGAAGGGAGGGTTCTCTGCCAGCTGCAGGGCTGGGGCAGGTGTCCTCCCTGCACTCCCGGCTCATGGGGCTGCCAGCCGTATCACCGTCCTGCATCCCTGCTTTGCAGGCGGGAGACCGTGGGGCTCTTCACGCTCCATGACGGGCCGAGTCGGTTTCTTCTCATCTCTAGGACTCTGCGGGCTCCGTCTCTGTGAGGAGCTCCGATAGGGCGCTCCCGGCCCTGCCATGTGGCTCTTCTAGCCCACGCCCCCCAGCACAGCAGAGCCTGGGTCGTTAGCGCAACCTGTTGCCTCTTCTTCCCTCCCCAGCCACGGGCCAGCCTCGTCCCCCTCCTGGAGCGCGTGGGGAGGGGGCATGCCCTTCGGAGGACGCTGTCCGCGGCCGTGGGTGGCGGCCAGCGTCCCTGATCTCTGCATGCGGGGGCGTGTTTCCCTATCCAAGGGGGGCTCTGGGTCGTGAGCAGCAGCCCCCCATGTCTTTGCTGCAGTCCCAGTAGGTCCCAGTAGGTCCCAGTCCATCTGGCACACTTATTACTGGCATTTGCTGCTGACAGGTGTCCCCGCTGGCGTGATACACCATTGGCCATCCTGCTCACGGACGAAGCTCGCGGGGGGAGGTGGGTGGAGGGAGGTGGAGGGGGTGAAGGGGGGTGGCCCAGGGGCAGTGGCGCTCCCTAACCCCCGACTGCCCCTCCGACGTGAAGGCTGGGTTTCTCACTTCCTGCCAGACGTCGTACCGGATTGTTGTAGATGCGTTTCTGAGTCTACCTGCTCACACCTGGATGAGTGTCTCTGGCCGGAGACCGGCGTTCCCGGGGCGTCTCTGACCCCGTGGGGCCTCGCACCTAGGGCTTGAAACTGGAACGCCCCAGCCGCTGGGCTCACCTGTCCCCTCACGCTCCATGTGACCTGGTGCTGGGCCCACTGAGGAGGCCCCCGGCCGGCCCTGCGTCCCTGCCCTGGGCTCACCCTCTCCGCGCCCCCCAGGCTTCTGCACCGACCCCCCTGGTGCTGGAGTGAGGTCCTGCAGGCCAGCAGGTGGGAGAGTGCACAGCACCCCATGGTGTCCGTGGGTCTGAGTGGCAGGAGAGGCAGGGGGGTGGCGGGTGGGACGGGAGTGTGCCTGCCCGGAGGGCCCCTTCCCCAGCCAGGGTGTGAGGCCCACACGGGAGCCTGCGGCGTCCTCCCGGGAGGTGACCTTCTACGGACGCGGCACACGGGGCTTCCAGGGGGCGGCACTCACGGAATGGAGGGTGCTTTCAGTCCGGCGGCCGAAGTGCCTTCCCGAAGCCCCCTCGGAGACCTCGCAGGACAGCTGACGTGTGCGACGCTGTCGACGGTCCTGACTGCGCCTCGCTGGGGGCGGGGGCCCTGCTGGTCGTGTCAGGAGCGTGGGGAGCTCACCGCCCTCCCTGTGGCCTGTGCCCCCACCCATCCGGGTCTCCTGCAGCCCGTACCGCCCGTGCCTCATGCTGGGCTCCCACCTCGGGCTCCAGAAGAGCCCCTTCCTGGCCGGAGCATCCGCCCGAGGGTTGGCAGGCCGCCCGGGCAGGGCATCGGGTCCACCCGTCCACCGATGAGCAGGGAGGTCTGCCCCTTCGCCTGACCGCTTCGGGTCCCTGTCCCCTTGCGTCTGACACGCAGGCATCTCCACGTGCGTCAGGGCTGTGGCTGAGACCGAGTGAGGCGCACAGGGGACGCGCCCCTGAGAGCCGCCCGCTGCGATTGGTTCAGATGCCACGACAAAGTCCGACCCTCGCCCAGGAAACAGCCCATCTCTTCACCGTATTAGACACTTGGCGACTCCGGCATTCCTGAACTCAACTGGGTCTAGCATGATTTCTATTTTCTTTTCTTATGGTAGTTTTAGTATTTGAGGCATTGAAGCGAGCTTGTTTAAAAACCAGCAATAAGATATTACAGAACCTCCTGGCAGCCCCCCCCCACCGTCCTCCACTCACTGTGGTAAGACCTGTTGTCAACAGTCATGTCTTCCACACTGTTGGAAATTTGGCTAATTTCTCATCTCTTCTGTGAATTAGATATTCTAACAACCGAAAATGGAGCCCAGATCACATAAGCCATTGTTTAGAGAGCAGGTCAAAGCGTTAGTATCTGAATCTGCACGTCCGAATTTGATCATTGCCCTTTAGAATGGCGCTCCTGGCTGCTGTACGTAGATGGTATTTATTATTTTCAAGCTAGTAGCTTATCCCTTGCTGTGGTGCCGAGCGTGGTCATCTGTGCTGTTCGCGTGTGACGGGTCCCGAGATGGGCTCCGGATGCTACTGGCCCGCGCTTCTCCCTCCCGCGGTGGCCGGGGTGGGGGTGGGGGATCCAGCAGGTTCTCCAGGGGCCGCGAGGGCGCACGCTGCCTTGACCGCCTCAGGGGCCATGCCTCCCGCCGGCTCCTTTCAGGTGAGAGGCACATGCAGGACCTAACGTGCGGCTCTGTGCGCTGGGAGTTTATCATCACTTCTGGAGAAGAGCGGAGTGGGCAGAAAGTGGTGTGGATGGGTTTTCTATAAGACTGGCAACGTGTGTGTTGTTCTCTATTAGATTCCATGAAAATCAATCTGCAACCTAGTTCAGCCTGGTAAAATTGGATCTAAAGCTATTTAACTTTGTTTCAGGAGTGTTTTTCCCATCTGGTGCCCGGCCTGAGGACACGCAGGGATACAGCACCGGGACGTATAAGAGCTCCGTGCACCCCCGCGGGGGCAAGCCTCATGCAGGATTCCGCGTTTGCTGGAGGGCGCGGCGGCGGGTAAGTGCAAGCGTCCCCGTTACTGAGAGCCTCCCGGTTCATGCTCCTGTTTCACACTCCGCCCGGTTCGGTAATAAGATGGGACAAACGAGTGTTTTTCATTTGCCTGAGCACACGTGTGTGTGTTCGGGGTCAGAGCTGGAGGGCTGACCGCTCTGCGGGGCGTGTTGGGGGGCAGCGGCACTGGGCGGAGTCCCTCGGCCTGGCCGGGCACGAGAAGTCCCGGTGGTGAGGAGGGGGGTTTGGAACTGCTGCTTCTGCAGCTGGAAGCATCTCCACTCTGGGGCTCTGGCCAGAGCGGAAAGCCTGGGCGTCGCGAGAACACCGGAGCCGGCGCTCGGCGTCACGGCGCACGCCTGCACCTGGTAGTGCTGTCCTCACCAACTGCCTTCCGCCTGGCGAGGCTCCACACCTTCCCAGCGCCCCTGCGTCCAGGGCTCCGCTCCCCCGGTCGCCGGGCAGGGAGACGCCCCTGGGAGCCGAGGCGCCTGGGTCGGAGGGGAGGTGGCCCGGGGGCCAGGCCTAGATCCTCCGGTTTCAGCTTTCCAACCGAGGCGCCAGCACCTCACCGAGGGGTGAGCTGTAGGGATGGTGGCCGTGCACCTGCGGGGGCCTCCCTGTCCGTCCGGCTGCAGACCCTTCCCCGCAGCCACCACCACTCAGCTCGAACTACTGCCTCCTAAGGCCAGACCAAACCTTAAACCACAACGATGGGCATCCTTGCCAAAAAATCCATTTCAGGAATGCTAAGTTCTATAAAATTAAGCCGATTTCTCTACCGAAGGGCTCTGGGGGTGTCTAATGTGCCGTGTGCTAATGTAACTTGAAAATCTTCAAAGTGGAGTAAGCAAACAGCCTCTCTCATGACCTCGGAGCGCGTTTCTCACAGCGTCTCAGGGAGCGTCTGCTCCGTGAAATGTCACGTGAGGAACGCTGTCGCTGGGGCTCGGGGAGGCCTCCCCGCGGCTGGGGCGCAGCCTGCACGTGTTCCCAAGTCGCCCCGCGGAGACACTCCAGTCCGCCGCGAGTGTCCGAGTCCGTTTTGTGTCTGATGAGGAGTGCGGGCCTCTGTGCGCAGCTCCGGCCTCGTCAGGGAGGGTGTGTCTGCGGTCGTGTCTTTGCGGGCTCACTGCCCTGTAGTCATCTGTGGACCTCTGTCGAGGGCCCGCTGTGTGCAGGGCGCTGTCTGTGCCACAGAGAGTCCGCAGAGAACAGGCGAGTGTCCTTCTCCCGCCCCGGGACTTAGACGCCGGTGTCAGCTCGGGACGCGTTCCCCCAGCGGCCGTGCGGTGCGGCGGACCCACGCGTGCCCGACGGACACTCTGGCCTGTGGTGCCCAGTGCGTCTGACCATGGGGTATGACGCCTGCCATCGTCTGCAGACTTGCGCCGGGATCGCCTGCAGCTGAGGGAGGAGCTCACCCCCAGGAGCCACAACGGGGTTTTCTGACCCGTGCAGCCCAACACATCCCAGCCTCCACCGACACGCAGGACTACGGTTTTTGCACGTTTTCTGTTGGCTTTGGCTCGTTTGTGGGGTGGGGATCATCACCATGTCCCAGAGACAAGCAGATGTGGAGGTGCTCTGCAGCGGGTCTGTGGTAGGAGGGGCGCGTCGGCCCTGGTATCGCGGCAGGAGAAGCAGCGGCTTGTCCGCGTCCGCGTGGGAGAAGGGCCTTGTCCGCTCGACGCGCCCCACCTGCGGAGGGCGGCTGGACCCCCAGGCGGGGATGCAGGAGTAATTGCTGAACCGGCTCCCGTCCTTGAACTAGTGATTCTGTTTAAACAGACGTGTTTGCTGCCGCGGCGGCCACGTTCACGTGGGGAGCGAGGCGACGTGGCAGGCTGCTTGGTCTGAGAACCCAGAGCGCCGCAGACACGTGGGGGTGCCGTGCCGGCCCACCGCCCAGCGCGCTAGCCAACCGCAGGCCGTCCAGGCGCCTTCCCTTCCCGACGCCACCGCTTCCTAATTCCGTGCGGCATTTGGGGGCGCGGCCCTCCCTGGGCTCCTGAAGTGCCCCCAATGCACCCTCATTGGTGCTGCTGTCACGCTGCCGGTCCCAGAGAGGGTCTGGCCCGGCTCGCGCCGTCCGCGACGCGCGGCTAGGGGGAGGCTGGCTCGCGCCCGTGTCACTGCCGCTGCCTCCGTGCTCGGGGGGGGGGGGAGCGTGTTGTGAGCCCGAGGCTCAGGAGCCGGGGTGCTGGAGGCGCCCTCAGAAAACCGGGGACGTGATCCTCTTCTCCAAAGCGTGGAAGCCGAGGCCGCCTCGAGGTACCATTTAGCCCGCGGCTTCGCGCTCCACTGGTGTCCTTTGATGACAAGTTCTACAGTGCCCTACATCTTATTTAATTAAAACATAGGCTTTTTGGTCCCAAAGGCGGGGGGTCTAGGAGGCAGTCTTTCTTTGAACTGCAGAAGTGCTCCCGGGAGCTCCTTCGGGCGCGGCTGTGCCGAGAGCCGCCGCGCGGGCAGAACTGTGTTGGAAAGGTTCGCGTGCACAGAGCTCCGCGGACAAGCCTTCCTCGGGGCCCGTAGGCTTCTGGGGACACATTTCTCCGTGTGTCTCGAAGGCCCTGCCTTGCTGTGACGTGCATCAGGAGCGATCACGGGGGCCGTGCGTCTGGGTCGCCGGGCGGAGCGCCGACAGCCTGTCCTTGAGTGTCAAGGTGGCCAGTAACTCTGCCAAGACAGAGCCGCTCGTTTGCTGGGCTGTCGTCGCTCTGCTGGCCTCTGTGGTGTCCCCAGGGCCCAGCGTGTCCGGCGGCCCGGGCCATAGAGAGCCCCCTGTGGGGGGAGCTTGGGGGGCACTGGCTCTACTCCCGGGGCCTGTGCATTTAGGGAAAACACATCCGTCTCTAACCCAGCAAGTGCCCCCAGGGGAGGGCTCAGCGGGCAGGGGTGCCGTCCCAGTGCACGGGCCTCACTGCGGGTCACCCAGGCTCCCCCAGCCCAGTGTCCTGGTCCGGAGCCCAGGGAGCCTCGCGTTGCTTCGCCGACACCTGCAGACCCAGAGATGCCGGCCAGACCCCCAGAGGCAAAGCGATGAACAGCTGTCTTGAAATCCTTGAAATGAAAGCTCCAACTGAACTATAAGGACCATCTTTCTCGTCTCTAAGAGAGTACTGGGCTGAATTTTTATCGGTTCTCGTGGTTTTTGTTCTGTTAATTGCTTAAGAACGCGTGCCTTGTTTAGGCAAGAGAATGCGCCTCTCTTTTTGTCCAAATTAAGTCTCAGGTCTCAGGAGCTGCGTGTGTAAGTCGGGGACGCCGGACCTGCACCCCTGCCTCCTCCATCGCTTGGGGGGCGCTCCGGCCCAGGGCCCTGGACGACCCGGGGCGCCGAGGCGGCCGAAGCCGGTCTGGGGATGCCGACCACCTGCCCCGCCCCGCGCTGCGAGCCCGTAGCAGCCGCGCTCGGGAAGAGTGAATATTTGTTACGTGTTGACGGCGTCAGAAACAAAGTGGAAAGCATATCCATTTTCATGTATTTCCTCAACGAGCGCTCACGACGCTCTCGAGTTTATCATTACCCTCCTTCCCTCAACAAGAAAGCCGAGGCTCAGAGGCCGTACGGGGTTCGGCGTCCAGGCTGAGCCGCGGGCCTGCCCGGCGAGCACATGCCTCCGCCGAGGCCCCATCTCCGGGCGGGCGGCCACGGGCCCGCGTGTTCCCAGCAGGACACTGCCTCCGAGAAGCCGCGCCCGGACGTCAGCCTGTTTGTTGGAGCCCTGCTCACAGACGCTGGTCACGACTGTTCTGCAGGCACGGACTCGCATGTCGCTGGGCGGGGTGCGTGCGCTCCAGGTCCTGCGGCCGCCCCGCCCCCTGTCTGGGGCTCACCCAGCGGGGCCGACAGGCTCCTCTGCAGGCTCGCACGTGGGCCGACAGACACCACGGCCCTCAGCGCGCCGCAGACGGACCGGCTTCCTCCCAGACCGGCAGGTGCAGCTACCGGGACAGCTCCGCCGACGGGGCCGGGGGCCGAGGGCGGAGGGCAGAGGGCGGGGCGCCCTTGGCAGGAGAGGTGAGGTGAGGCGAGGGCGACTGGGGTGGACGGTGATCGTCTTTCGGCAGGATCCCTTTCTCGTGCGTCTCTGCAGACTCCCTCACGGACACCGTGGCCTCCTGTAAATACACGTGGCCTTGACTTCTTCCCCGCGGACCGAATGGTCTCTCAGACCCTGGAGAAACTCTCGGACGGTCTGACTTTGGGCCTGTTGATTGGGGGCCGGAAAGCATGGACAGGTCCAGGGGACGGCGGATGAAGTGCTGTGTCCTGCCTTCCTGGCTGGTCGGACAGGGGGCTCTGGGGCGGCCTGGGGCCCGGGCCGGGGTCAGTCCAGGGTCCCTGAGCTTGTGAGCTTCATCGCGTGTGGGTCTGCAGCCCCCTCCGCCCCGACTCACCAGCGCTGCCCCGGAGATTCGTCACGTACACAGAGGATGACGGAGGGAGGAGGGCGGGGGCTGGGGGAGCCGCGCAGAATGTGGGGGGGACCGAGGCCCTCCGGAGGACTGGCTCTCCGGACGCCCAGGAGGACCCCACGCCGGCCTCAGACCTGCGGCGAGGCCCGTGCCGCATGCTGCCATGCACACCGCGGAGCCCTTGAGCGTCACACCTCGCCGTAAATTAAATGTGTTGTTTTACACAAGCACTTACACAGCCCACTAAGTTCACCGACAGGCCCTGAGCCCCGCCAGGGATGCTGGCCTCTGCCGACCTCCTGCTTCCACCAGCCTGGCCGGAGAGCTTCAGGCCCTCAGTGCAGCCGCGAGGACACCGGTGACGGCGGCGGGGCCCTTGGCACCTGTCCTGTCCCTGCGGGAAAGGGCGCCGGGGTGCCAGGTCCGATCGTCCCGCAGAGATTTCACGGCTGGTCGTGAGGAGGCTGTGGGCACTGGATTCGCCTCGGCCCCACGGCCTCCCACTGCGGACTGACTGTGCCCTCCGCGGGGCTGGGTGGGGACGGTAGCCACCAAGTCCAAGCAAGTGTCCCAGCTCCCGAGGCTGCGGCCTGGCCTTTGGCTCGGAGCACTGAGGTCAGACCTGCCGCGGTCCTGCCTGCCCTCCGGGCCCGTACAGAGCTGGGGTCCTGGTGTGGGGCGAGTGGGGGTGCTGCCAGGATGTCCTGGAGACCGTGTCCTCCCGGACCCCCACAGTCGTCAAGCCCGGACCTGAACGCAGAGCCGTTGCCCGCAGGGAAACAGGGACGTGAACTGGCCTCGACCAGCCAGCAGCTCTTGTCAGGACGCTGTGGGCTTTTAACCTGCTCAGGGGTGGCCTTGAAGACCCGATGGCCGCCAGCCCCATGGCCTCCGCGGTTCCGAGCGGCCACGTTCTGAGCGGTGCCGAGCGGGCAGGAAAGCGCACGGTGACCGCGAGCAGCTCTCACGTCTGCACGGCCTCCTTCTCCCGCCGGGCTCCTGCCTCGGCCGCACGTCCTGGGCTCCAGCGCCCCTCCCTGACCTTGACTTGTCCTCAACAGCATGGGTTGTGGCTGCTGCTTCTCATTCTCCTCATCAGTCAACGAAGTTGCCGGTACTCAGCAAATATCTGTGCAGCGAAGAACTGAATGCCTTCATTAGTGCCAGTGCCGTGAGCCGGCAGGACGGGCTACGAGGTTATGCTGGCGGGCGTTGGGTAGGGCAGGCACGGGCAAGCAAGCTGCTGGATGCAGTTTCTTTCCAGATTGAAATGGTTGGCATTTTTAAGGAAGGAGTGCCTTAAAAGTCACACCAAGGGTCTTGGACTGTGCTGCAGGGGAAGCCTGTGGTGTCCGTAGGGTAGATTTGAGCAGAGGGCCAGGCCGGCAGCGCCTACCAGCCAGCAGGCCCGGTTTGGTCACAGAGCATCTTCGAGCCCGTCTCATCTGGGAGCCTTCACAGGGTACCAGCGCCTGCCGTGGGGGTTTGGGGAAGGTTCGGAAGCTGACGGGCCTCGTACAACATTCAGGACCGCGGGCAGAGTGGCGCGGTGTTCCGTGATCTGCCGGACCAGCAAGCTTCCCACCACACGTCAGGCCCGCCATGAGAATCCATGAGGCTCCAGGGGAAGTTCCGGATTCAGACTCAGGGCTCACGTCTAAAATAAATTAAGGCCTTCTCCTTGGTTTCATTCTTATCCCAGTTTTGTCTGGACCTGCCCTTCTCAGGGGCTTGGCGGCGGGCTCGCCGGCAGAGCACTGAGCCAGGGCCGACCCCCTCCGGCTGGGACCCCATGAGGCGCGCGGTGCTCGGGAGGAGTGCTGCCGACGGTCACTCGTCCAGGTGTCGACAAACAGACGGGACACGGAAGAGAACTCCTCCGCGGTAACAGCAGTTCTCTAAAGCGTCTACCGTCGCGAGTAAGTTAGTTCTGCGTCGCGCCTCCCCCCCCCCCCCCCCCGTAGACTCGAGACCAGAAGCCGTCCGTCCGCAAGGGCCGCTGCTGCACTGCACACGGGTCCGAATCGCGTCCTGCTTGGTGCCCAACCTAGTTTTAGGGCGAACCACATGGACAGAATAGTTGTACAAAAGTGCAAAGAGCATCGAAATTCCAGTAACTCTATCAAGTCTTCCAGATATATGTGTTTATATAATAATATATGTATATAAATAGATCGAGTTTCTGAAAACACTCTGAAAACCCAACAAGATGCCGGCATCGTCCAGTGATGCATTATTTCATTTGTTTTTTGTTTTCTAGTACAGTTTGGATGCCCTAGGGAAAAAAAGATCCACTCCTCCATGTTTGTGAATTTTCTTGGAAATTTCCCTTTCCTGTTGCATGTGCTCGACGCCATGAACCAGTTCTCTCTGTTGGGCGGTGTTTGAGAAGTGTAGCTGCATAGCCTGGGGAAGAAAAGGGTTCACCTCGAGCACTGGATCCCGAGCAAATAAGGGAGTTAAGGGAAGGAAAGTTGGTTTTAAGCAGAATGAGACAGAAGCAGGGCTTTATAAACACACAGAAATGTAAGGGGACACGTCACCAATGTCTACTGAAGCTCTCCATTTAGCACATAATTCTAACTTAGAACCTCGTGTGTACAGAGCAGAACTTCTCTGCAGTACACTTCTGAGAAAATCAAGTGGAAATGGTGTACGAGGTTTATCTCGGCTCTCAGCAGAGTGGGCTGAGGTCAAGGAAAACCCAGAGCCCCCGTGGAGGGTACGGCTTCAGCAGACAGGGAGCCCCAAAGACTGCAGGGGCCCGGAGGGGGCCTGGGGATGCTGCTGGCCCCGTGCTTTTACTAGCTCCTCATTATCCCTCTCCGCAGCTCTTGCTGTACAACCGAGTGAATTAGACTGCCCAAGGTTATTGCTCAGATAACCTACTGAAAATGGTAGTTTCCCCGTTTTATCACACGGATCTAAATGTTAACTAAGTGCTTGTTAGCTTTTCACGTTACGTCAGAGGGATTCATTAGCGCTCCCATCTCCGGGTATGTGCTTTAAGAGTCTTTAGATTAAAGATGAATCAAAGCGATTCAGTCCTGCAAGTTTTGGATTAGAAATCAGTGTCTCTCTGGATATCATCCAAGTGTAAAATGTAGCACAAATTGCCTTTAAAAATTAATAATTCACAAAATCTATGGGCTAAGCTCAGTCTGGCTTGAGAAGATAAGTAAAATAAATATTGTAAAGTCAATTTTTAATAATCTGTGGCATGGAATTTAAGCACAAGAGAAAACATTTAGCAATTAGGCAGAAGCATTTGGTGCATGATTAAATGTGAATAATAATATTTAAAAACCCCGTACCTTACTTGCTTGCAGAAAATATCACTGAAAGTTCTAATCTAGCACACAACACAGCTTGTACCATGTCTCTGTTTAATGAGCTCCTGCCTTGAGATGCTCACGTCTGAGCTGTTACTTTTGTAAGTATTTTTCCATCAGCGGCTGTGTGTAACACTGGCAAGAAGCAGCAGAGACAGATGTTTGATGAAGGATTGTCAGACCAGCGCAGCCATGGAAAATAATATAATTAGATCCATCACGAGGCTGGTAACCAGTGGTCGGGCATATTTATCTAATTATTGAGACAGCGCATTTACATCTGAGGGGATTTTATTATAAGAGGTTTATAAGATTGGGAGTTAAGGCTGATCTCCCGACTCTATCTACCAAATAGAAGCTGGCCTCTGGGCTGTGGTTTTTCATGATGAAGAATAAAATCCCTGATGGATGACGGCAGGTCCTCATCTTCCAGAAAGAGGCATCAACATAAAAGGCCGAGGAAATGCAGAAGCCTGCGTGGAACACAGACAGAGAGAGAGAGGGCAAGAGCGCGCGAGAGCGAGAGAGCACACAGTGCTCTCGGATGCGAGGGGCCGGCCGCCTGCTGCAGAGGGCACGGCTCTGCACCCAGGTCGGCAGGTCGGGGGTGCTGGAAGGAGAAAGACGGGAGGGGAGGCTGTAGTTCTGGAGGCCTCTCTCAGTTCACCCGTGCCGAGCACCAAAGACAGGCCAGAATGCTGTCCCGAAAGGACCCGTACTGCAGTGTCCCCTCTGTGCTGACCTCGAAGCCATGTTTGCAGGGGTTTGCATGTACTTGGAGTGAGTCTGTCTGTGGGGAAGGGGTGGAGGTGGAAACCTTGTCATCTCGGAACCCCTAGCTGCGAGGCCTGGGTGCACCTGTGCGGCTCTCCGTCCAGCGTCGCAGTGGCAGCCACTGGCCTCTAGGGGGAGCCCGGGCTCCCAGAGCCTCCACGCGGGTCAAAGCGCAGATAAGAGTCAAGGTGGATGGAGGGGGCTCAGGTCCCTGGGGTGGGGTACTGGGTGGAGGAGGAACGGTGTGGACACTTCCTCGGACCCGCGTTGGTTTACTCCAGACAAAAGGAAACTTCTACTTTGGGGTGAGAGTTAAAACTTTGTTGTGGACTGAATGTTAGTGTCCTCCCCAAATTTCCTGTGTTCAAGCCGAGCCCCCAGGGTGATGGTGTCCGGAGGCAGGGCCTCTGGGAGGCGATGAGGTCATGAGGGTGGGTTCGCTAGGATGGGATTAGTCTCCTTGCAGAGGGGACCCCAGGGTGCCCCATTGCCCTGCACCACGTGAGGACACAGTGGGAAGATGCCATCCGTGAGCTGAGATGCGGGGTCTCAGCAGACTCCGCATCTGCCAGAGCCTGGATCCTGGGCGTCCAGCCTCCGGAGCCGTGGGAAGTCACTCCCCCATCTAAGGTGTTCTCCGAGAGCAGCCGCATGGGCTCAGGCAGCCTTAGAGTCCAAACCAGGGCAAACCCACGTGTTCTGTGGGCTCGGTCCCCTGTTCAGATTTACACGAGCTGTTCGTCTCCAGGCTTGTTAGGATTTGGAAATCTGAACCCTACTTACACTCCGCACAACTGAAACAATGGATCTCAAATGACCCAGGTTCTGGCTTCAAGGTTGCCACCTTGTGAGGGCACGGAACCCACCAAAGCCTTCTCTGTAACAGTTGGCCAATTTCTAAAAGCCTTGGGAGTGCGAGAGGTCACGTAGGAGTTCAACTTAGTCTTGGGGAAGATCTCTTTTATTACAGAATTTTATTCTCTTGCCGAATACATATTTTTTGACACCCTCTGTGGGCCAGACACTGTTCTGGGCCCTGGGGATGTAGCAGTGAAGAAAATGGGCAAAACTCCTGCCCTTGTGAACTCCCGTGCCCGGGCTTGAGCCATGTCAAGTGTGAAGGCACGGTGCTCAGGCAGGATGGCACGACAGGCGGTATACTGGTCAAAGAGGCACAGCCATTATGTGGCACCAGCAGTTTTCTTTGCCCCTTCACTGTCAGATCCACCCCACTATCACCTAAAGAGAACCAAGAGGGACACGTTGATGGAAAGTGGTCGGAGGGTAAGGGTCATTGCCTAAGCTTGAACCCAGCCAGAATGCTCCTCTCGGGGAGCAGGAAGACCCGGGGAGCATTCCCAGACTGGAAGGGAGAGATGACACTTGGTGCACAATCATACTTCATCCTTGACCTGTTGCCCACGAGCCCAAGCCAGGCATTCCTGGAATGTGCTAGCTCCCCCAGAGGCCCTGTGAAAAGAACACGGCCTGAGGCCTCGACTTCTAATGGAGGAATTTTAGGCTTGCAGCATCCGAATCTGACAGCTATTCTGGGGAACACATCACTCAAGAAGACCAACATCTTCCGTCAAAACTCTGGAAGCTTCCATGGAAACAAAGACTCAGTTCTTGACCTCCACACTTGCATCCAAGGTCATCAGAAGGAGTGAAATATGGACACCAAAGTTTGCAAAAGAGTCAGGGAAGAACTGTAGAATCAATGAGGTCAAGAAGGATATATCACAGCTTTCTGCTTTTCCATAAGGTCAGCAGTTGTAGGTGCTATTTTCCTATAAATGGATTTACAAAGACTGTCATCCTGGAGTTGAGCGAGTGCTCATGAGGGAGGGGAGGAGCCACGGTCAGCTCTGTTGTGGGGGATGAGCACCTAATGCTTCAGGGACCGGAGTTGCAAGCTGCTGGCATGTGCAGAATTAAACCCCTACCTGGGCAGTCTACCGGGGGTGGTGGTGAGCACCTGACCTGCGCCCGGTTGTCAGGGCAGGGGGCAGTGTCCCCTCCCACACTGTGCTGAGAACACTGGTGAGGAGGCCAATAGCTTCCCAGTACGACTCATGCCCCCTATTCATCCAGGAGCCCAACACCTGCAAGCCACTAATGCATCTGTATATCTCCAAAGAGTTGACAGATTTTACCAGCTGTTTGGTGAAAGATGACCAGTGGACTCTCAGAAATCGCAATAATGAAATAACGATGGCCACGAATCCATTAATGTGAACCAAAGGACACAAGCTATGCAATTATTCGGACTGGAAGGGACCACTGGGCTTGTACATGGCGCTCAAATTTAGGTGGTACAGGTACTCCCTGCTTTTTATGGCCAGACATCAAACTCTGCCTGTAGTTTGCTCCCTCCCCCCAAGTCCGTTCTGCAGATGGAACACAATGGAGTCTTTCTAGAAGTGGCCACTCGCTGTATGATAACATTAACACTCACCTTCCTGGTATCATGGGAGACGAACCCCATCGTTACCCAGTCTCGTGAGTTAGACAGAATAAACATGTTTCCCCCACTTTACAGAGCCTTTGAGAAGTGCCCTGACTTCCACAATATGGGGCTCCAGCTGGTGGGGGACGCCAGGAAGAGTCCTCTCTCTGCTCAGAACCCCCACAGCCTGCCCACCGGGGCAGAGCTCCATCATGGGGCTCTCCTCACCTCCCCAGCTCTGTCCTTGCCTGGGCCTCCCTCCCCCAGGCCCCCCCCCAGGACACGCGTCCGCGTCCACTGCTTCGTGCCATTGCTCATCCCGCCGACCTCCTCCCCTCCTAGAGTTACTGCTGTCCATTTCTCCATGAACCGCAGTCCCGCCCACCCCTTACAGCCTAATTCAGCTCTGGGTCCTCGCCGAGGAACTCCGTGAGCCTTAGAGACCTCTCCATCGTCCTCACTCCTGAAGCATTCGTGGCCTCGAGCCTCAAGCCAGCCTCATGCGATGTTTTGCACAGTAGGTACTGCCCACGTGTGGTCGTTGGACTCAAGGTGACGCTAAGCTTTTTGGGGGGGGTCACTCATGACTTATCTTTACATTCTGCTTAGTGCCTGGTGGGGTTCCAAGTGAACAGTAGGTCCTCCAAGACTTTGTCGATTGATCTTAACTGAGAAATGTAGGAGAATATTAAAATTTTTCATGTGACTTGAGAAGTAAGAGGAGTTTAGGCTAACTACCTATCTCCTAGTATAGTGGATGCTGTTTGTCTATCTGGTGCAAGAAGAAATGCTGCACGTCCCAAATGGGAGTCTATGTTAGAGCCGTGGCTGCAAATCTCCTGAGAGGCGGCGCTCTCTGCAGCCTCTTCCTGGTGTTGCTGACTTGGGCTAAAGCTCCGCCTTCAAGTGGGGTGTTTACAAATGGCTTCCATATGCCACTGTAGAGTTCGATTACAAGTCGCTTTAGTTTCCTGGATTGTACCCTAGGAAAGTTTCAGACACGACACTGAAGCCAGCTTTTCAATGTGTTCATCTGGAGCACGTGTAAACGGAGTGCTTCGTATTTCATAATAGTGCATTGGGAGATTAAAAAAGAGGGAGAGAGTGAGCTAAATAAAGAATAAAAGGCGCAGATGGGGCATGGACAGTTTCTCATTGCTTGTTCCATATGATAGAACTCAACACATCTGGTCTGCTACGAAAAGCATCTTTGCACTAATTTGTTTGTCAGTATCCATTGAGAGGACGATCTGTCATCCTGTCGTATTTTGGTTGCCCCGAGATGTTTGAAGACAAGGCTAGCCACAAATTGGAACTGTGGCCACCCGGGAGTGAGTGGTGGAAACTACCAGCTGTTCTAAGTAGCATCAACTGTGATATTTTTAAAGCCGAAATTTTAACCTAACCTCTCAAAGGCATTTAGCAGCTGCATGAAAAAAACTAATCACTGTAACAGGAGAGTGAATCTGTTTCTCCCCATGTTTGTGTGTGTGTGTGTGTGTGTGTGTGTGTGTGTGTGTGTGTATGTGTGTGTGTCCGACCCTTATTACTCGTTGGAAAAAACAATAGAATGGGATAGTCAGACTTCAAACGGAATGGGTCTTGCTCCTTGGTATTTTAAGGCTTTCTGGTCAAAGGAAACGTAACATTATTCCATAATTTGTCTTGGTTTGCAGAAACAAGAATTGACATTTCATTGTGTTGCTTCATTTGATTTCATGATGGTGTGATCTAGCCATGCCCCCCTCCCATTTTCACTTTATGTCATTCACCCCCCCATTTCTCAGGACATATTATGCTAAATGGCATTCATTTGTTTAAATTTCTGTCTCCCTGAATAAGTTTTAACTTTCCTGGAGCACAGAGACCATGCTTTGTCCTGGAACACAATAGATGCTCACAAATGTTATTTAGATGGAATTAACTTAAATGTGTGTCTTTGGGACAACAAGTAAAATGTGCTAATCTGTTATACTTAACGTGCTGCCATTTACTGTTCTAAAGATTTCTTTGAAGATTCCTGTCCATATACTGCTTTATAAGGTCGCTGTGGAGCCACCATGCGGTGGACAACACTATGCTCGTTCTCCTTTGTGTCTCACGGAGAATGACCAGAGTCAGTAAGAAGACAGCCTTTGCTAGAGTCTTCTAAGGTCCCATAAGTTGCCAACCAATGAAAGCTAGCTTTGCTCTTGACTTGGCGACCCTTCAACTCCTGCCTTTCTCTTACTCCCCCACTTGTCAGCAGGTTAGTTTATAATCTGAATGAGTGATTGAGTTGGATACATTTTAATCCCCATGGAGACATCATGGGCACGTAGCACACATGCTGGAACTGACTCGCACATCCTGACGCCTGCCCCAGCTGTCGTCTTCCAGCTGCAACCCCAGGAGGAGGAGGAGGAGGTGTGAGGAGCCGAGTGGGTGTGGGTGCATCCCCCGCAGCAGGTCACTCAGAAATGCTGAAGCAAGTTCTTAGAGCCAGAGCGTCACTTGCTTCTGCAGTTCAGCAGTCACTTGGCACTGTGCTGGCTTCTCCAAAGGCCACGGTCATGTTTTATATTTGATCTAAAGTGACAAAACTAACCTAATATAGAGAATGGGAATTGAGATCTGACGTGTGAAAGAGCCTGTGGTTTAAAACCTGGTGGCCTTCTGGGCTCCTGGGTCAGCTTATAAGGCCATGTGGTGCTGCAGACAGATTGCCTCCCAGGGCAGCAGACCTCCAGGGGGCGGGCGGCACTAGTGAGGGCCACGTGATTCTTGGAAATGTACGATTTCATCATCTGTAAATGAATGCGGTATTTCACAGTACAAAAACAAACGAAGAAATATGCTGTCCTGGGCATCAGCCTTTTTAATCCTTTCCTTTTTTTCATGTTACTTCACTTTGCTATTGATGTTGTGCAGAGAACGGATAAAATCAGCAAGGACACACATTAATTTTTACGGGTTGGGATGAAGCTGGAGGTCCTTTCCTGTCCCCCTGCCCCCCGGGGAGTCCTCCCATTTCTTCTTGCTCTCCCCTATTGTAGGGTGGAGGGAAAGGAGCTCAGCTGTGAGCCTTCGCCCCGAGGGGAAGGGCAGAGGTTTTTGTATGTAATACATGGAGCTCACAGAGCCCTGGGTCTGGGCAGCGGGAGGCAGGGTCTGCAGTGAAGGGAGCTGAAGGTCGGGCCGGAAGAGCAGTGAGGCTGGGTGTGTAGACAGGTTGTTCCTGGTCAAGTCTCATAGGCCCACAGTGCAACCATTTGTCCCCTTTCTACCCTGATTCTGCCATCAGATGAAGGCAGAATCTTAAGTAGGTGGTTTTGTGTCAGACGAAGTACAGAGGTGGCCAGCAAGGAAGGTGGCAAAGAAAGAGCCAGAACACTGGCCAGTCCCCCAGCAACTCCTGTCCTCAAACTCTGCCTGTCACCACCAGGCCCATCCTGGTGGCTCCACCGCTGGTCTCCTGGTCCCTGTAGCCAGCCACTCTCCCAGGTTCTGGGAGCCCTGATCATACGGGGACATCCACACACAGAATAACAGTGAGAGTTACCAGCGATTGGATAAATGCTCTCAACAACCCTATGAGGAAGGTACTATTATCCCTACTTCATAGATGAGAAAACTGACACCCAGGGAGTCATTTGTTAAGTGTCACCCAGCTAATAAATGATTGTTTTGGGAGAAAAGCCAGGTCCCTTCAGCCCAAAGCCTGTTCTTTTCCCATTCTGCCTCACTGTAACACAAAGGGTATCCCAAGTCCTCACTGCAGTTTCCTCTAGGAAGGAAGTCCTTGCTTATGTGCAGAGCTCACAATTTCTTGTTCCTCAGCAGACATTCACGTGCCTGATGTTGCCAAGGAAGCCAGAGCTCTATTCTCACGGTATCAGCTGTGTCTTTGCGTGTAGTCAGGGGAGTCTGGTTTCCTGCTGCTGCTTATGATGATTTGCTTGTGGCCTCATTTCATCAACCTGAACAATAGTTATTTGCTTGCCTGCCATCTTCCCTTCTCCCCAGACAGCCTGATAAGACGGCAGATTCAAGCCCCAACATATCAGCGATTACCTTACGTGTAAATGGTCCAAAATACCACATAAGGGACAGAGACTGACAGAGTGAATTAAAAAAAATAAAACCACGATCCAACAGTATGTTGTTTTCATGAAACTTCTTAAGTTACAATGACATAGGTAGGTTGAAAGTAAAGGATAGGAGAAGATAAACCATGTGATTATGAATTCAAGTATCAGGAGTGGTCATAGCAAGATCAGATAGAGTAGACCCTGTAGCAAAGAAAATTACTAGAGATAAAGAGGGAAATTACATAATAATGGTAGGATCAAACTCCTGGGAAGACGTAACTGTCCTAAATGTGCGTGCACCATACAGCAAAGTGTCAAAGTGTAGGAAGCCAAAGCTGATAGATCTGAGATGAGAAATCAACAAATCCAGCATACTAGTTGGCGACCTCACACCCCGCTGCCAGCAACTGATGGGACCACCTGCCAGAAGCCACCGAGACCCTAGAGGAACTGAACTGCGTGTGGACCAGCGGGGGCTGCTTGCCACAGAGCCTCTCACCCAGCAGCACACAACTCACACGCTTTCCGGGATGCAACAGTCACCGAGACTGACCATGCACTAGGCCATAAAGCAGATCTCAACAGATTTCAAAGAATTGAAATCATACTGGGTCTGTTTTCCAACCATAGTGGAATTAAACCAAAAATCAATAACATACATCAGTAATAACAGGAGAGTCTCCAGATACCTGGAAATTAAACAGCGTGTTTCTGAACAATCCATGCATCAAACAGGACGTCTCAAAGGAAATGAAAATATATAGGGTATGGCTAAAGCCGTGCGAACAGGGAACTTTACAGCCCTAAGTGCTTACATTAGAAATGAAGAAAGTTCTCAAATCAATAGTTACGTTCTTATCCTAAGAAACTAGGAAAGGAAGAGAAAAGTAAACCCAAAGCAAGTAGAAGGGAGGGAATAATAAAGAGAAGAAATCAGTGTAGTTAAAAACAGGGAAACAAAGACAATCATTGAAATAAAGCTGGTTCTTCAAAAAATATCTCTAAAACCGATAAACATCTTGCTAGACTGAGAAATATAGGACAAGATCACTGATCCCAGGAAGGATCCCAGGGACACGGTGACAGATCTTGTAGCCGAGAAAAGGGTAATCGAGGGATGCCATGGAGAGCTTTATGTCCATAAATCCAGCAACTTGGATGAAATGGTTTCTAGAAAACTACAGACTACAAAACTACAAAAGCTCAGTCAAGGTGGAGGAGTTCCACCTGCATCCTGTGACCACTGAAAGAAATGAATCAGTAATTAGAAATCCTGCCCCAAAGTCAAAACCTCAGATCCCCTGGGCACCAGTACGGGAAGCCCTCAGCTCTCCTCTTCTCCCCTACGGCGTTTTCCACAGTTCTTGATGGTGTATTTGTTGATCTAATCGTTTTATTGAAGTTTTTTCTCATAATCCTGTAAGTTCCATACTTTACTCTGTGCCCGCAGCATAATGCCTGATAGCTCATGGGAAATGCATAGCCAACGAAAGAACAAACAAACGAATGGATACCTTTGGATCATAGAAACAAAATAGGTTGGCTTATTTAAATTACGACATGTTCAGAATTTGCTCTAACATGTCAAAACTGATTTTGTTTAGCTTAGAAACGTCTTTGTCCTTGACAAATGTTAGCTGACAGGCTAGTCGCCCCAGCCAGGTAGAGCAGAAGGAAAGAGAGGTAAGAACAAAGCGTATGCACCCTAATTCTCTACATTTTTACAAAATACCAAGTTTGTTTCCCTTTTTGTGAAGTCTTAGCTAATTTATTGTGGTATTTACATGTAATACTTTTGCTAAGAATATGTTTTCATTAGTGTATTTTGACCTAGAATGCTCACTTGCTTTTCCAAATGAAAAGTCCCTAGTCGTGGGGTTCCAGATCTCTTTAATGAAGGTCGAGATTGCTCATTTTCTTTGTCTGGCACTGTATCCTTGCTGTCAGCTTCGCGGTGTCAGTTTAACAAATATTTATTCCAAGAGTAAATGAAGAGGTCCCGAGGGCTCCATTTCTCCTTTGTCTCACTTTGTTATTGGTGACTGTCCTTACTGAGTCAGTCACGTAGGGGCAGGGAGGGCCAGGGCTGACCGCGCCGATGCCCCGCGGGCGAGGGCAGGTCAGCATGTCTATTGTTGTGCCCTGGAACGGGGTCTCCATGAAAATGTCCAGAATGGGGCACCTGGGTGGCTCAATGGGTTAGAGCCTCTGCCTTCGGCTCAGGTCATAACCTCAGGGTCCTGGGATCGAGCCCCGCATCGGGCTCTCTGCTCGGCGGAGAGCCTGCTTCCCCCTCCCTCTCTGCCTGCCTCTCTGCCTACTTGTGATCTCTCTCCCTCTGTCAAATAAATAAATAAAATCTTAAAAAAAAAAGAAAAGAAAATGTCCGGAATGAATGAATGAATGAATGAATGGTTGAGTGAGCCATTCATTTTGAAAGTGGTCTTTGCTAGAGATGAAACTGTCTGACAGGCATACTTAAAGAGAAAAACAAAGAAATAAGCAAACAAGCAAAAAAACAAAACAAAACAAAACACCACCACAACAAAAAAAACCTCCCCAAGTCTTCTGCTTTCTAGTTCAGCTCTACTTTTAAAAATGTCTTATTTTCCATCTGGTCCATAAATAATTCAGGTTGGTATTTCAACTCTGATGTAAGCTTTGATTATCATAATCAAAGAGGGAATAAAATTAGGAGAGGATAATAAAAGTTGTTCAAGAGGAAGGCGAGCATCAGGAAAGAACAAGTCAGAGGAACCGCGACCACGACTCCGCTCTGACTTGTTGCCTTGAGTCATGGTAAGGCCAGTAGGCCTCCTGTGTCCCCGGAATGTTCTGCACGGAGGGTAACGCAGGACTGAAAATGTCTGTTCTTATAGCGAATGAGCCCAGCTGGAGGCCGTAGGTTTGTGATTGATTTGAGGTAATTTGCGAGGAAGAGGAGGCAGTAACGCTCCCAGGGTTGGGTAAGAACACGCACGGACTGCGTCCAGGTCCCGGCGATCCCTGTGACTGCCCCGCGGAGAAGATGCTCATTCTCCTTTCGCGGACATGGAAGGCAAGGCGGCGGGGTAGCTCATGTCTCCCTGGGCAGATACGAGGGGGGCAGCTGCCCCATCACAGGGACAGGGGACCTCCGGGAGGAGAGTGTAGACGGCTTGAATGCAGTGCAAGGCCCGGATTATTTAAAGGATGGGTGGCGGGCCGTTCCATTTACGAGCGCAGGATGTGTGAAGAATCGAAAGGATTCCTTGAGGACTTTAACAACTGTAGAGATGGGTCTGAAGTCAGTTTGGAAAACTGAGTAGGATCTCCATGCAGGGGCGCCTCAGTCTACCTCACACTGCACCGTGACTGTCGGTGCGAACTGTGACCGTGGCTGGAGATGCAATTTTGTAATTGCTTGTTAGTGCAGATCGGACAGGTGGGAAAGAACAGGATCAGGATCAGATGGACACCGTGTGCACCTGGAGCTCCTCCGGGATGCCCCGAGGAGGGCCACGTCACCCACCCTGGCGGGGGCACCGGGGACGCCTCCAGGGACAGGCGCCCTGAGCAGGGAGCGTCAGCAGGACGTGCAGCCCTCTCCAGGGATGGCGCTGTGTGGGCACGTGGCCTTCGAGAGCCGGTGTCTAATCATTGCATTTGTGCACATCTCCTTTGAGGAGTTTTCTGAAGCTTTAATCCTCTCAGGTTATTTCTGGCAGAGGAAGCTTGTTAAGGGGTACATAATCCCAGCTCTAGGAGACTTCGGGCCATTTAATTACGGAGACCGTTTCCTTCCGCTCCCCCGCCGCCGTGCCTCCCGGGCTGCCGTGAGCGGAGCACGCCCCCTGTGCCACGCTGTACCCCTCGCCTCCCCACGATCTGAGCTGCCACACCTGTCCTTGCCCTCCGTGGGCCGGACGTCCCCAGCTCGCCTAACTTGTGCACGGCTGCGTCTTGGGCACGTGGCGCTCGGCGACACGTCTGCCTCCCAGCTCCCAGCATGAGTGAGGACAGGCGTTAGAGAGGGGTCTCGTCTGCAGATCGTTCATAATCGGGAATTTAGTAGAATGTGCACCACTGTCTCCAAAGAAGGGGAAAGAATAGCTTTTCTAATGAGACCACTCGTGGAGGGCGATGTTGCTAACGACCAGACCGCCGTTCCCCGCGACGATGTTTGTCTTATTAACCAAACCACTGGTGGCCCAGTGGGATGAAATTATCCACCACCTGGAGAAGTCAGCAGGG
The DNA here is from genome assembly GCA_028534135.1 of Potos flavus. Taxonomy (NCBI): domain Eukaryota; kingdom Metazoa; phylum Chordata; class Mammalia; order Carnivora; family Procyonidae; genus Potos; species Potos flavus. The sequence goes on along the minus strand of CM052897.1, from coordinate 121,715,676 downwards.
TATTTTAGGTTCAAACCCCAGTCATCACCTTTGGTAACGTGACTTCTTTATATTGAAAAAACACTCTTCGAAGGCCCTGCATGTTTTCATACAGAGCCGTTCCTCGGAAACCACTTATGTTTGTCAACTGTCCATTCGCTTTCCAGAATTTTGCCATATAGAGAATCATCATGAGGGAAACCTGTAATTTCCTAACAGCCATATTTTTAATTCCTTTTGTAATTAGCCCAGGTTACTTTTGCTTTAAAGGAATTCTTTACTGATTTTCAATGACCACATTTATTTCTTGTGCTTAAAACCTGGTAAAATCTGTGGCTTAAAAGTCAGTCTTGCCTGGGTTTCCATTCAAAAGCGACTTTGCTATCACAAAACATAGTACGTGACAGTGTTAGGGGTGGAATCGGGTTATTCTTCCTATAATACTTTGTAGTAATATAAACACCTTTATAATAAAAAAAAGCATTTACATTGTGAACACTTAATTTCTGTTTTCTAAAAATTTCCACCTTCCAAAGCTTTTAGGGAATAGAACATTAAAATATGTTAATGCACACGGATGCATCTAAATTTCCCTTGGGGAGAAGCTACCTTAACTGCCACTTCAAGTTTTACATTTTTGCTCTAAATGAATGATTTCATTTAAATAAAAAGGTCTTATTTTCTATGATGAAAATTCATCTGCTTCATGTAACTGAAGCATCTTGATTTATTATTGACTCTATTCTGTTTCAAGGAGAATATTCTTCTAAAGACATTATGCAAGAATCCTTATATTTCTTAATCCTTGGCACTTTCTATTAATCTCACCATATCTGTGTTCATGCTATTTGGATAAAAAATTAGAAATAGGCGGTAGTTACATATCTGGAGAGACTCCTGCGAGAATAAACACCCTCTGTTCACCCAGAGCTACTGCTGCAGGCACTTGCTGCACGAGGGGATGCCGGGGGCTAAGGAGCGTCAAGCATTTTCGCCGGAGAGAGGAAAGATAGTGGATAAGTTCCCCATCCCCTGGAAGAAGTGTATGAAGTCTATGAAAATGAATGTGAGAAATTGTTTTTGTAAAAGACGTAAATAAGGGAACGTTTTTTTGTGACCTTGTACGGACTTGTGCGCCCTGTATCTGTGGCTGTGAATGACACTAGCACGCGTGGCTTAGTTTGTCCGTATTTACAGCCCACACACCACGTGGCTGTAGTTCGTGTCCATACCCTTAGAGCACACACGCCGTACATCGGGATCCACTGTCCAGCAAGGACCTTTATGGACGGACACGCAGCCACGGAAGTTCAACAGCGTCCTCTGTGTCCCTGTCACTGCCCTGCCTGAGCAGAAACGCATGCTTTCCAGTCGGCCACCCACTCCGGGTCCTCGCGCTCCCCACGGCGGTGACTGCCGTGGCCCCAGCTGGTCAGATGCTTGCTCTTTCTGTCCCCTGTTCTTATTCTTTCTCCTATAGAAGCTTCCTGCCTTCCACCCCATTTGCCGAATGTGCTGTCCTCGTCATGAGAAGGGACAGTTGCATGCAGCCCGCTGTCTGTCCCCGACCCCTGGCCGCTTCCCTTGTCCCCTCCTTTGGGAACCAGGAGGCGTGCTGGGATGCCAGGCTTGCAAGCCGGCCCCAGCTGGCTATCGACTCCGCGCTTTGGGCACACAATGTTTGCACACTTTTTAACAGAGTGAGGCAAGCCACCCACTTTTCAGTCCCTCTCGTCCCCGTTGCGCGTGTGTTCGGGCGACAATCGTGGGAATCCGCGACCACCGATGAAGGGAATGGACCTGGTGTTCAGGGGGACACAGATTACCGGTCGGCTGTGTGACCGTGGGCCCGTCACTCTGCTCCTCGAGGGTTAGATCATGTGGACTCTACAGCCGACACGCCCCGTCAGCCCCCCACAGTCTCTTCTCCAGCTCGCGAGTCCTGTCTTCCTCCTTTTCCGGTGCCATCTTTCAGACACGGAGCCCCCGAGTTCAGAGGCGGCTCTTTGGATCCCGCCAGCCCGCCACCCCCCCACGTCCCCAGGTTGTAGCGCAATTTCAGTGTCATGATGAGGAATGATTCCAGCCACGGATTTTACTTCCAATTTTAAGTTTTAGTTTCCCACTGCCTAATTTACTTGCAGCCCCCCCCGGAGGCTGTGCCGGTGTCTTGAGGCGTGGCTCGTGTGTGATGCGAATCAATCAAGATCATGCAACGCTCCCGTCCACGGCGAGTCATGAACCGAGTGTTACTTGTAAAATATTCCCTGAAGTGCTTCCCGGGGCCCAGAGGGAGGGTCCGTGGGCTACCGGCGAATGGGGCGGTTCTGTCTTCAGGAGAACACGCGCTCCAGCGGCTGTGACTTTCACGTGGTGTCTCGTGCTCCCGCCGAGGCCCTGAAAGACCTAGCAGTGAAAGTTCCTGTGCACGCCCCTCACATCAGTCCTTGCCAGGGCTGAGGGACTGGGCAGCCCGCACGCTGCAGAGGTCTCGTGACGAGACCGTCTACATGGGGGCCCGGCTGCCCTTGTTCAGCTGCTTGAAGGCGTCAGCTGCAGCCGGCCCCCGGGTACACGGTCAGGTAGACCAGAGGCCAGCTTTCCGATCTGGGCACCAGAGACCCAGTTTCATCTGCCGCGAGCACGGGGGAGGGGGACGGTAGGACGACAAGTGGTTCTAGAAAACCTTTTCCTCCCGACAAGCTACATTGTCTGAAAAAAATTGTGTTTTGGGAAATCAGTATTTCTGTCTACTGTTTTCATTATTTTTCTTCATATGCGCTCCTTTTAACGTACGCTTTATAGCCTCTGAAAAAAAGAAGCATGTGTGTGATTAATTTTTCAAAATAAAGAGGTAACTTCTCTAACAAAAGGTGTTGCAGAAAATTCACAGTTTGCACGCAGTGTTTTTTGAGGACAGTTTTCCTAATAGAGATGATAGCGGCTAACGTTGTTTTCCGAAGCCTGGTGTGCATACCGTGTCCGTGAGCTCACGTCTAGGCCTCCTTACCGGGCTGGCATCCTCATCACGTATGCAAGTAAAGCCAACCATTTTTATTTCTTTCCATGGAATTTTAACTTTGTACTTTTTAACAAGTACTTTAATTGTACTCTTTGACAATCTCTTAATGTTGTAATAATCAAAAGGGGTTTTAACATTTGTTGGAGTGTTGATGCTTCTAATGCTGAATAATTTATATAAATGATCACTTTAGTTCTCAAAATTGACATAATAATGGCATTTTAGTTTCTGTATAGACACAGGAATTGAACTCAGAGAAATTAAGTAACTTGTGGTAATCCTGTTATTCTGAATTTTCTTTTTACATGATGGAAATAACAAGGAATGTTCATTCGATTTTATATTGAAAGTTAGCGCGTAAGTGAATGGCGTGCATGTTCAATGTACTGGCCCCAATTAACGTCACAAAAACGAAAAAAGAATTCAAATAAATGGCAAGTTGAGTTTTGAGCAGTGCACACTAGAAAAATTCTCGAAATAGGATCTTTCTAAAGCTTCCTCATAACAATGAAGTTAAATCCCCCGTGGAGTAAGCCAATGAGATTTAAATCATACACTTGTCTAGGATCTGGATTACTGAGATGCCCCGGGACGGCTTTCCTCCTTCCTGCCTGGACCCGGCGGGTGCTTCCTTTTCTCCTGTGAAGCCGTCTTGGGTCATCAGGGGACCGCCGAGGGCTTGTCCCCTCGGGCGGGGGACGCGGGTCCCCTGCCGCCCCAGCTGCGTGCCGTCCGCGCCTCCCCGGCTGCACACTGCCCTGCGGGCTCGCGTGCTGGCCTCGGGTTTCCGTCTACACTTCCAGTTTCTCCGTGTCAGTGCGTGCTGATGTTCCCTGTGCCAGACACGGAGCTGGCGCCGGAGGCCTCGTCGAGAAGGCCACGCACCGTGGAGGCCGCGCCGACAGACAGAAACAGGAGCAGAAACCCGGCAGCTTCACCTGATGGCTCCTCCGTCGGCTCCAATCCTGGCAGGGCTGGCGAGGGCCCCCCGTGCTGGCCCGCTGATGGGAACCATTTTCAGAAAATGAAAGGAGCAGTAGCTCCCCTCTTGAGAATAAGATACTCACGATTTACGAGATTAAATGAAAAGATCAATAAGAACTCAAACATTATATGGCGTATGATAAAAACACAGAAAGTGGAAAAAATTCAGTTTAACACTTTGTCTCACTCTTTTTTTTCCCTCTATGAAACTTGGAAGAGTAACGAAGAGAATCGGACCTTGTCCAACATAGAAATGGACCCAGAGACGGTGGGTGCGGGGGCAGGGACGCCCACAGGAGCCGAGTGCCGGGCCGGGGACACAGAAGCAAGGAAAACGGGCTCGTCCATCAGCCGTGTGGAGAGGAAGGTGGCCGTGCCTCCACCAGCGTAAGGTCAGAAGCGTCCGTGGCGTGAAAATGGAGCAGAGAGAGTGCAGGTAATGAGGCCTGGGAACGAGTGCGGGCAACAGAGACAGAGACCCAAGTTTCCCATGCAAAGTACCAATGAATCCACGGTTTTCAGACTCAACGGAGGCAGAGGGCGAGGGGAAACACACCCCAGACCCAGGCTGGGCTCCCCGTCTTTGCGGGGCCCCTTCCTCCGCCTCGCGTGGGAGGTGCGGGGGAGCGCGGGGCCCCCACTGCCGCCTGTGCCGCTTCTGGCTCCCAGACTGTGCCGTCCTCGGGTGCTTCCTGGTCAGACGAGCTCCTGAAATCCGATGTGTTCATGACAGAGTCCCGGTGGTAAATGCTGCACGGTTGGGGTCCATCCTGACCGCTCGCTCGATCCCCTCCCCCAGCGAAACCAGTCGTGGCGCCCAGCCGTGTCCTTCAGCGTCTGACTTGCCCCGTGACTGGAGTCGTGTGTATGCTGTGTCTCTGTTTCTGGAGCCCTTGTCTTCTCCTTGCTTCAGGCGTTTGCTGGGAGGTGAGGGAAGGGCTCTGCAAGCCGCGCAGGGGTGCTGGGGGCGGCAACGGGGACAGCACGGGGCAGGGTGCCTGTCTGCACTGGGTGCGTACGCGCTCCCCGCGAAGGAGCCAGTGGAGGCAGGGGGTGCAGCCTGCACCCCGCTGGGGGCGAGCCGGCTGACTGCGGGCCGGGCTCGTACGCCTCTCTGTCCTCCCACTGCTGTGCTACTTAGGGGTAGTTGCCTGAACTCTCTGAGCCAGGGTTCATACGTTTGTTACAGTAAGTAATCGTTTCTGTCTTACGGTGTTCTTGGGAGGGTTACGTGTTCCTGCGCGCTCCCCTCTTCCAGGGCGTGGCTCACGGAAGGTTCTGGCAAGCATTGCTTTCTCCCGCGTTTACACAGTTGCTCTCTCCCCATACTCCTTCCAAAGCCCTTGACTTAGGCCCAGGACGGTCTGTGTTCCCCATTCTCCTCCTTAATTTAATTGTAGCGCTTGGTTTCTTGACGCTTATGACTTCATTAAGGAAATATTTGAAAATTGATTATTTAATCACTTAATTGTAAAACATGAATGGAGCTTCTTAGTTAATTAAAGCTGGCGGGTAAGGGTTTAATTGTAATCGTATATGCCAGACTCAGGCAGGGCACCTTAAAGGCAGGATTGAATTAGGGATCTTTGGGTGAAGGGTCAGTAGGATGCGTCTCAGAGCACCGCGAAATAACTCAGAGCCATGCAGAGGACACACTTGATGTTAGAAGTTGGGAGAGCAGGACACTTCTCTGTCTACAAATACTGGAGATTGTCCCGGAAACCCCTTTGGGTTTCAGTTCTCCCTTCTATAAAATGGGATTTTAGACCTCTTTCCAGAGGTGCTGTCAGGACCCAGCGATCTTCTCCGGGGTCCATCGCAGGCAACGACCTCCGTGGCCCTCAAGCTCCAGGAGGAAGAGGCATGGCTGGAGACGCGTGCTGTAGCCTGAAGGTCTGTGTCCCCCCAAATCCGCAGGTGGACACCGAACCCCAGCGTGGCGGTGTTGAGGGGTGGACGGAGGGGCTTCCTGTGCTCCTGAGAATGCACGTCCGCTCTCTTGGCTCCCTCCCCGTGGGGACACAACCAGAAGACGCCATCCGTGAGCAGGAGGCCACTCTCACCCGACATGGGATCTGGATCTCGGAGGTCCAGCCTCCAGAGCCGAGACAGACAAGTGTGTCCTGCCCGTGAGGCCGCAGTTTCAGGTCCTGTGTTACCGCAGCCTGTGGTGGCCGAGGGGACTGTTTGGGTCCCGCGTTACCGCAGCCTGAGGTGGCCGAGGGGACGTTTCTGTAGTTCCCACAGGAATGCACAACCCAGCTGACACCTTCGGCACTTTTGAGTGAAATTACAGGTAATTTAATGTAAAGAAAGGAGGAGTTAAAAGCATACAGGCTAAACGGATGCCCTTCTGTTGCCAGACGGGGGAGAAATCGTATGCTCTGTGGTGTTTGATACACAACATGTGGATATTTGAATTGAAAATGGGAGCCAAGTGGAAAACATGTATGAACACGTGAGCCGTGTTGAAGAACATGCGTGACACACGACAGGGCACTTGCTGCCTCCCCTCCCAGGCCCCCAGGCCCTCTGCGAGTCGTACTTGCTTGTCCCCTCCTGCTCTGATTGCCGTTTTCATCTGCGTTAGTCCTACTGATCCACCGGTGGTGCTCCACGTGTGTGCGACGTCCCCACCCAAACCGTGTCGGGGCCACCGCGTGTGAGACTCAGTTTCCCCACCTCTGGAGCGGGGCCGTAGAAGACAGACCGTCACAGAGCCAGGGGGAGCTGGCAGGCTCTCGGGAGCGCAGAGCCCCCAAGGGCAGTGCGATGCCTTCGCCGCCCTCGTGGGAATAGTAGCTGCTCAAGTGACTGACACTCACGTTAATGATCACAGGTTTGCCAGAGACGCCATCATTTTCAGGACACGAGCTAGGAGAGAAAGGGGAGGATGCTGCTTTAAAAGGCCCAGAATTCAAGCTCAAGGAGGTCCTGTCAGTGCGCTGGTCCACACAGCCAGGACACAAGCCACCGGCCTCGGAGAGCCAGGACGGGTGTCAGAGGGGACACAAGGGACTCAGAGGGGCTCAGAATCGTCACCACGGGGCAGCAGACGTGACAGGCAAGCACGTGCCTAAATGAGTCACAGGGCTTGTCAAGAAACACGAAATACAGAACAGCAAGTAAAAGATTAAATCGATAAAAGGACCATAACTCACAGTCCTGAGTGTACGAGCAAATGCAGTGTTATAAAATGCCGGCATCGGTGAAATGTGTAAGTGTGAATATGCACGACCTGTAATTGCCTTTTCGTGACCAAGCTCACAAGAGCCCACATGGAAAGACACGTGTAAAATGAAGGTTTTGCGCGGTGGGAGGGTCTGGCTCTGTCCCAGACGGCTCTACCTGCCCCTGGGGCCGACCTGCCCTCCTCCCTGTGCGGGCCAGGTCCTGGGCTGGTCCACACCAGACGACCCCGCAGAAGCCCATCATCCTCCTGGAGGCTGACCTCCACCTAAATATTTGGAAGGTGTATTTTAAGTAATTTAACTATGATGGCGTTTACAGCCTATACCTGTGTACTAAAATGAATACGGATGCAACATGGAGTGGGATGAAAAGTCCCCATGGACCGGTAGGAGGAGGCCTGAGATCTCAAAGAAGCTTGGCATGGGCTGTCGACTGGCTTTGGCCCCGCCCGCAGGCCGGGAGCATCTGGGGCTCAGAGTCCCTCCGTGGAAGGTCCGAGCGGATGGAGGGCCCCAGACACGCGTGCGTCACGAGGCCTGGATATCTCAGCTCTGGCTCCTTCTTTGATCTCTGTATCAGACCGCATGAGACAAACCTGTGTCACCCGGAGTGACGCCCACTGCCCCCCGCTGTCTTGTTTCCAGGGACAGTTTCCCTGGATACTAATTTATCAGTAACTCTGCGCCACCTGCCTGCTTCCCTGCCATCATTCTCACTTCCTTTTGGCCAACATCCCCTAAGTTTTCATTTTTCATACTTGGGCCCTGTGCCCTTCAGCTACTGGTACCTTTCCTTATTATCCAGCTTCCCTCCTCCACCGTGTTTAAGTATATTCAATTTATCCTTAGAGTAAAAAAAAAAAAAAAAAAAAAAAAATTAAAAGTCACATATCCATTGATCTTATCGATTTCCTCCCCTTCCTATCCCAAACCTCCCCTGCGACCTCTATTTCTTCTCATTTAACTTCTTCTACGATGCTCTATACCAGCAGATCAAGCAGCTTTATGAAGGATTTCTTAGAGCAGAAATCAGATTCTTTTCCAAAGAGAATCCCCGAAGGAGAAGCTTCACAGAGGCTACGTAAAATTAGGTCCTTGTTAGCAGAAATTAAAGGTATTATGTAGAAAGAGGGGACTTCTTAGTGACCTAGCCCTGGGTGCTTTGTGCAAAGTGGCTCCCGCAAGATTGAAATATAGTCAGTATCTCCGAGTCCAATTTCATTTCTATTAGGCACTCAGTGGCTAAATTAAGAACTTTACGGATACCTAATTTAGATAAACCCTTAACTATTAACCTCCAATAATGTCATCATTTCACTGAGTAGAAAAGAAAACATCTGGGTGAGTTCAATTAGCCAAGGGCGTAGGCACGGAGGTCTCTGCATTCTAATTGCGTCTCACTGACCTTGATGGATGACTTCAGCCGGGAAGGAGGGCTCACGGTCGTGGAGGTGGACCGGGCCCTGCCTTTCTCAGAGAGCTTCCCCGGGAACCTCCGTCCTGAGCACACAGGCCAGGAGGGCGCAGAGGAGGGCCCTCTGTCCCTCCTCACTGTGCAGGGGGTTCTGCAGGCGTGCACTAGCTCCTCAGGCTGAAGCCCTGTTTCCTTTTCTGCCCTTAAAGATGGTGACAAACTACCTTCTTATATCCCATTATTGGCCCCTATAGAAAAGACTTTTGCAATCTCTGAAAAATTGTCATTAAGGTTCTGTCCATTTTGTTACCTAAATGATGCCTTTTTTTTTTTTTTTTTGAGTTGAGGTTGCGTTTTGGTGCGCTGCAGGAGGCGTGCCCACGGCGTCTGAAATCTGCCTGCAGTGCTCATGCCTTTGGTACTTACTAGACACCAGTGGGCTGCTGCGGCTTCTCGGAACGTGCCTCGCACGCGCGCCGGGACCCCCTCCCCAGCTGCTTTGACCTGTTTTTTTGACTCTGCTTTTGTTGCGTACTTCTGGCTCTTCTCCATTTGAATTTGATCATAAAGGGGACCAAACAAGAATGGGCTGTCTTTACTATTTTACCCTTGAAGCAAGTTCTAGACAATCTGAGTACAGGCAGATTTGTCCCGGAGATCATACCAGGAGGCCTTGCTGGGGTGAGGCGGGAGGCACACGGAGAAGAAGGAGAGACGGATACTCTGGGCTCGGCCTGCTCTGACCCCCGGAACATGGCACAGAATTTGCATCCGTGGTGCCGTGCCGGAGACCAAGAAGTGGGGGGGTCGGCGTCGCTGGCGAGGGCGGCTGCTGGAGGTCGGGGGAGTTGACTCCCTGACCCTCCAGCTGTCTGCACGGACTCAGCACCCCACGTTCCCACGGTCAGACATTCCTACACAAGGCTGCCGAGTGTGGAGGAAAAAGGTGGGACTGCTCGTGTTTGTCACAGGTTCTCAGGAGACTGAGCAAAGAAGAAAATAGAAAGGTTTGTGTGCAAGTACGATTTGGAGAGTGACCATAGTCTCATCTTCTGGAGAGTCTCACCATTTTCTTACGAAAGACTCCTCCAAAGTCCCACACTGAAGGAAAATAAACCCAACCTGTGGAACGCGCGTCTTCTGGACAGAGATCGCGACAGAACACGTTCCTCCCCCAGGGCACGCGTTGTAATATTACGTGAAATGTTTTGTGAAATGATCAACTAGTGATACAGTAAAAGCAGCCCCTGCCCTTTCTGTGTGAAAGTTGGCAGAGTTCGAATCAAACGGAACGCATCCAGAACGTTCACCCTCTGGAAATGGAGGAGAAAGGACGAGTATGGGCTTTGCGCAGCAGGGGACACTGCTGGTCACACCAATGTCCTGAGTGGCCCCGCTCCCGAGGCCACGAGAGGGTCACCGTCTGAGCAGGGACAGAGTGGACTCCTGGGACGGGCGATTGTGCCAGGAGGGGGCCGACGCGCTCAGGGAGCAGGGCTGCACCGCAGATGAATAGCCCAGTGGGACAGGAGATCGTTCTAGGAGGACATGACACAGAAGCAGCACTCTTTTCTCTTTCGCAGGTGGGAGGGATGGGGAATTCTGGCATTTTCTTACAGACTTCTGGGGAAGAGTGGCGCCGATGTCTCCTTGGCACTGACAAGCTCGGCTATCCGCTACGGGACAGACACGTGAGCACCGAGATGACACACAAGCCTGGGGTTGCAGACAGTGGGACGGCTGAGGTCCAGGCCCCTCTGCGGAAGACTGTCCCCGGGGCCGTCAGGGGCAGCCACCAGGCCTGCAGGAGGACGCGCCTTCTTCAAAGTTAGAATCCCTGCGTCTGCCAGACAACCAAGTTCACCTCAGTCTGCGATGGTAGGTTCTCGGCTGCAGAGATCTGCTGGCGTGAGGACTCAGCACGTCCAAGGGCACGATGGGTGTGGAAACACTGGTCCGCCGTGCACACGTGTCTCCCCTAAGCCCCTGGTTCCCCGGGAGTCGCGCCTGTGTCCCACGTGTTTATAGCCTAGGGGAGGAGCCTGCTTTCTCTCCCTCTCCATGCTGTTCTAGGTCTTTTCCTCAGCCTCAAGAATTTCCGAGACAGGAAAGTTGACAGTTGTTCTGAGACGTTAGCTCGCTCTAGAATCACCCGGAGGGCCTGCTGGCCTCCCCCAGGGCATCTGACTCAGGCGTGGGGTGGGCCTGAGACTCTGCCTTCCGACACGTCCCGGTGATGCCGACATGGCCAGTGAGGACGGCCCTCGGAGAGCCGCTGGTCTCTCCTCTCCCGGCCCTTCCCTTCCCTCCGAGGACTAGCGTCAGCAGGATGGTGGGCCACACAGCTGTGGTCCTGGCTTCCCCACAGAAACGCCAAGTAAAGGACAGCAGACGGGCTGAATCGGCGCCGCGAGAACTCCAGACGCCAGTCCGCATCCGCAGCAACCAAGCCAACGTCCAGCTGGGAGAAAGCCACACTCTCGGCCGTAGGAAAGCCAGTGGCGTCACTGCTCGCTCCTGTCCACCGTCCCGGGGCAGCGCAGCCGGGACGGAGGAGGCCTCCCGCGTCCCCCTGCCTCCCTCAGACCCTGCAACACTGCGGTCTGTTTGCGGGGGCTCCCTCAGGACTGTTGCCGTCTCTTCTGGACTACAGCCAATCATTCTGCATCTGGAAAAGCTGTCCTTTAAAAACCAGGGAGAAATTAAGACATTTCCAGATAAACAAAAGAGGAGAGCTCTTTACTGACAGGCCTGCTCTGCCAATAAACGTGGAACAGAGCCCTTCGAGTTGGAGTAAAAGCTGCTAGACGGCAATTTAAAGCCATGCGATGATACAGAATTCTCCACCGCAGATAAATACATGGACAAGTACAAAACCCGGCGGTATTTCATTTTGGTTCATCAAGTCCGTTTTGTTGTTCTTCTCCAGGGTTTGATGTGCTGCAATGGGTGCACAATACATACAGATGTGATCTGTGACATCAGTGACGTAAGTCATGGGGGGCACAGCAATCAAGGAGTAGGGTTTTTATACACCGTTGGAGCTAATTATTATCAGTTTAAAATAGGTTGTTAGGATGAGGATATTATAGGTAATTCTCATAGCAACCACAAAGAAAGTATCTAAAATATACACAAAAGGAAGTGTGAGAAGGGAATCGAAACTTGTCATTACAAAAAATCAGCTAAACACAAAGGAATACAGTAAAGTAGGAAATGAGGAACAACAAAAAAAACCATAAGCCAGATGGAGAGCAAATAGTAGAATGTCAGAAATGTGTCATTCTCTATCAGTACCTACTTTAAATGTAAGTGGATTAAACTCCCCGGTCAAAAGATACAGATGGGCAGGATGGATTAAAAAAAAAAAATAGAATCCAACTATCTGCTCGATCTGCATGAGACTCACTCTAAATATAAGGGCACACATAAGCTGAAAGTAAAAGGATTGAAAATGATATTCCATGCCAATATTACAAAAGAGAGCAGGTGGCTATACTAATATCAGAGAAAATAGATTCTAAGTAAAAAATTGGTATATACAAAAATTGTTGTAAGAGACAAGGACATTATATAATGACAAAAAGGTCAATTCACCAGGAAGATATAACAATTATAAACGTATATGCATTAAACATCAGAGCTCCTGAATATTCGAGGTAAACTCTGACAGAATTGAAGGCAGCACCAGACCACATCGCAGGAATCACGGGAGCCTCCAGTACATCACTTTAAAGAATCAGAACAATCCGACAGAAGATCAGTTAGGAAACAGAGGGTGTGAACAGCACCCTTGACCAATGGGACTTAACAGACATGTACAGAACCCCCCCCCCCAACAATACCCACATTTTTCTCAAGTACACATGCAGCATTCCTAGGATAAGCCTATGCTAGACCGCAAAACAAGCATTACTAAGTTTTACAAAATTGAGATCATGCAAAGTATCTTTTTTTTTATCACAACGAAATGAAACTAGAAGTCAATAGCAGATTGAGACTGGAAAATCCATAAATATGTGGAAATTAAACAGTATACTCTAAGATAACTAATGGGTCAAAGAGGAAATCACAAGGGAAATTAGAAATTGTTTTAAGGCAAATGAAAATAAAAACACGACATATCAAAACATATGGGAAGCTGAGAAAGCATGCTAAGGGGGATTTTAGCTATAAACATGTACATTAAAAGAGAAGAAAGATCTCAAATCCACATTCAAACTTTATGCCTTAGGGAACAGGAAAATAATAAACCAAACTCAAAGGTAGAAAAAAGGAAGTAAGAAAAATTGAAACAGAGATGAAACAGGGAATAAAAAAATTGATAGATAAAATCAGCAAACCCAAGAGTTAGTTAGTTCTTCTAAAAGATCAACAAAATTGACAAATTTTTAGCTAAACTGCCTAAAAAAGAAGAATACAATATCTAAAATCAGAAATAAAAGGGGACATTACTACTGATTTTACAGAAATAAAAAGAATTATAAACAAAGTCTATGAAAAATACCAACAATTTGGATAATCTACACAAAATGAAAAAATTCTTTGAAACACATAACTAACCAGACTGAATTATGAAAAGGTGGAAAATCTGAGTAGATCTATAGTTAGTAAGGAGACTAAGTCAGAATCAAAAACCGACCAACAAAGGAAAGACCAGGAACAAATGGCGTCACTGATGAAGTCAAACGTTTAAAGAAGGAGTAATGTCGATCCTTCCCACGCTCTGCTGAAAGACCGAGGAGGCGGGAGCACTTCTTAGTTCATTGTATGAGGCCAGCATCACCCTGATTCCAAAGCCAGATAAAGAGAACTCTAGACTAATATCCCCGGTAACTATTGATGCAAAAATCCTCAACACGATACTAGAGAGCACAATTCAACAGCACACGGAAAGGATAACACACCATGACTGTGTGGGATTGATTATCGAAATGCAGGGATGATTCCATACTGAAAATCAATTGGTAAAATACACCACATAACAAAATGAAGGTGGGAAGAAAAAACATGCTTATCTAATTAGTTTATCAACTAATATGTGATAAAGGCCATATGTGAAAAGCCTGTAACGAACATACTCGATGGCGACATGTTGAAAGCTTTCCCTCTGAGATCAGGAACAAGACAAGGATACCTGCTCTTGCCACTCTGATTCAAAATAGTACTAGGAGTCCTAGCCAAGCACTTAGGCGAGAAAAACAAAGACATCTACATTGGAAAGGAAAAAGTAAAATACCTCTGTTCAAAGACGGTATCTTACACGTAGACGAGTTGCATATGTACATAATCTACGAGTGTGTATGGCCTCACATGCAGAAAACAATGATTCCACACACACACACACACACACACACACACACACACACACACACAAGACCCTGTTAGAACTAAAAATGAATTCAGCAAAGTTGAGGAAACAAAATCAACACTCTAAAAGCATGTCTACAAACTAACAATGAAGAATCCGAAAATGATATTGAGAAAATTTCCAGTTCAACTTACAGCAGCAGCTGACAGAATATAATACCTAGGAATAAATTTAAACCAAGGAGACAAAGACTTGTACACCGAAAACTACAAAACATTGTTGAAAGGAATTAAAGAAGAGGCGATAAACGGAAAGACATCCTATGTTTGTGGGTTGGAAGATGTTAATACCATGCTAAGCAATTGAAAGGTACAGCGAAATCCCTACCAAGATCCCAACAACATTCTTTTCTGCACAGTTAGGCAAATATACCCTAAAATTCATATGAGATCTTCAAAATAATATTGATAAAGAAGAAAGATGGAGGTCTCACACTTACTTAAAAACTTACTACAAAGCTACAGTAATCAAAACAATGCAGTCCTAGCATCAAGACAGAAATGTGGACCCATGGATTAGAATAGACAGCCCAGAAATAAGCCCTTTATATACAGCCAAATTGTTTTTCAAAAGGCTAGTCAAAACTACTCAGTGGGGAAAGGACTGTCTTTTCAAAAAATGCTGCTGGGAAAACTAGGTATCCATATACAACAGAATGAAGTTGAAACCTTATCTAATTCCATATACAAAAAGTAATTCAAAATGGATTAGTGACCTATATGCAAGAGCTAAACTGTGCTATTCTTGGAAGAAAACAGAATGAAAGCTTCATGGCGTTGGATTTGGCAATGGTTTCTTGGATATGACACCCAAAGCACAGGAAACAAACGAAAAAAATGCATTGAACTTAACCAAAAGTAAAATACGTTGTGCATCAAAAGACAACAGAGCGAGAAGGCAACTGGAGGTTGCCTCCGTGTGTGTGATCAGGGGTTACTATCCAGAGCAGTTGAAGAACCCCTACAACTGAACACCAAACCAAACCACAAACAGACAAAAACAAACTCCAAAGGATCAAAAAATCAAAGAACCCGATCAAAAAATGAGCAGAAGAGTTGAATAGATATTTGTCCAAACAAGAGATATGAATGGCCAATAAGTGTAATGAAAAACATTCAGCATCACTGATCACTAGGGAAGTGCACATCAGAAGAGAAACGTGAGTCCAGCACACACCCATTAAGATGGCAGCTCTTACGGAAAGAAAGGAAGACGTGTTGGTGAGGACGGGGGTGCCCTGGAGCGCTCCTGGCGGGAATGGAAAATGGCGCAACTGCTGTGGACAGTGGTGTGGTTGCTCCTCAGAACAGTGAAGCGTGGCGTCACCCTGTGACCAGCAGCTCCAGTTCCGGTTGAACACTCCACAGCACCGAAAGCAAGGACTCAGAGGGGTATCTGCACACCCGTGTTCACAGCACATCACTCACGACAGCCACCGGCTGGAAGCAACCCTCAGGTCCAGCAGCAGATGGATGGATGAACAAATGTGGTGTAGACATACAAGGACAGAGGACGGGATTCAGACATGCGCTGTAACATGGATGACCCCGGAGAACGGTACGCTCGGTGACATAAGTCAGTCACAAGAGGGCACATGCCGTATGATTCCTCTTACATGAGGTACTTAGGGGGGGACAGATCCTGGGGAGAGTAAGAATGATGGCGCCAGGGCTGGGGAGTTAGTGTTTGACGGGGACGGAGTTTCGGTTTGGGAAGGTGTGGAAGTTCCGTGGATGGTGGCAGAGATGGCTGCCCACTAACGAATGCCCTGAATGCCACGGAACAGTGCGCCGAAAGATGGTAAGATGGGAGACTCTGTGTTAGTGTGTTTTACCGCAATTTAGAAAAGAAAAAGAAGAAGAGAAGAAGACTCCCGTCAGGCCAAGCTTTAAGAGCGATTCCCTCTTGTCTTTTGAGAGCAGGAATTCAGACTGCACCACGTTGCTGTTTTAATACCAACCAGCGCCGGAGAAAGTTCTCAATGAGTTCACTCACACCGTGGAAATCCGCTTACAAAACCCAGTACCGGGACCGATTCCCTGAGGGGTTTCTCCCCTCCATGAAAAGACTGAGTCCATTGTCACCGGGCTACGGGCACAGTTCACGTGCACGTGGACTGTAAGTCCCACCAGCAAGTCCTGCGCGATGGGCAGACGTTGGCCGTGAGCCGCGGGTGGGAAGGATGCGGTGGGTTTGTCGTGGGGCAGACGTCCCCATTCACACAGCAGGTGCCCATGGAACACGGCTTGGAGGAAGGTTCATCATTGGATGTGTATCTTAAAAACAGCCACTCTCTCGTTAATTTATAATGATTATGGTGGGCAAAATAATTAGGAAATACAGATTTACTAACTTAGCCTGCCAGGTGATTCAGACTATGAGCTTATTGGATTACTTGTGTAGTATCTGTCGTTTAAGCAGCTGGACCTAAGCCAACAGAAGTGAGGAAAAAATGTTTATGGAAGGAAAAGAAGCAATGATTGAGTAAGAACACAGATAAAAGCAATCTGACATCCTTTTATGGAAAGTTAAGCTGTGGTCAGAGCTAGCACAATGCTTGGGGTATTGCCTTTTCGTTCTCTCAAGACAATGTGTCAGGTCCATTTTTTTAAATAGTATCAGAAAAGTTTTCTTATTGAGTCTGTTAATGTTTTTAAAAATTAACATTCTTACTATTATTTTTAGGAAACAGTCATTTGTGATGGCCAATTTCTGAATTTCTTAATGGGTACAAACTCATTTCTTTTTTAAAAAAATCTGTGTGTTTTATTTTATTTTATTTTACTTTTTTATTACGTTATGTTCGTCCCCATACAGTCCATCATTAGCTTTTGATGTACCGTTCCATGATTCATTATTTGCGTGTGACACTCAGTGCTCCACACGATCCGTGCCCCCATTAATGCCCATCACTGGGCTCACTGATCCCCCCCATTCCCCTCCCTCTGAAACCCTCCGTTTGTTTCCCGGAGTCCACAGTCTCTCATGGTTCGTCTCCCGCTCCGATTCCCCCCCTTCATTTTTCCCTTCCTTCCCCTAATGTCCTTCATGCTAAACTCATTTCTAATTCATATCCAACTACAGACTTTTTTGTGGTACAGAGTTTATCAAAAGAAAGCAGTTTTGCACCCGGAAACTACTCCTCAACCACGAGCACACAGGCATGTTTTATAGGAGAGCAAATGAAAAACTCAGTACAGTTCACGCCGTGGACGGGGTCACAGAGTTCGTAGCTGGCCGGCTCGTTCCTCAGTGAGTGGTTGCAACGTTTCGTTCATAGCAGGGCATTCTGAATAAAGAATGTGGTTAGGGTTACTGGTAGGCCCTTCCCAGGCAAAGTAACAGCCCCGCTGAACTAAACGTGTGATCCCTTCCTAAGCAGAAATTCCAAATCAGCGAGGAACACCCTTGGGACCTGCTGGAGAGAAAGCTCAGAGAACTTTCTAGCTCACATCTACCAGTGAGAACGCAGCCAGTGTAAGTCCTGGTCCCCATATTCAGCAATACCGGGACGAGCCAACACGAACCTTGCCACGTCCTCCAGGAATTCTCTGGTCCTGAAGGAGAAGCGTGACCAGCGGAATAGCTTACCCCCCAACACCACCGGCTCGCTCGCGGAGACCCATTTCCAAAGCATCGCCTTACTGCGCCCATGACCTCGTTACATCAGGAACACTGTCTGCACAGTGACCCAGTGCCTCTGATCCCAGGCCTGCCCCTTAGACAAGCACCCCGCCCGGGCTGCTGCTTTGGGGTCCGACCAAGGCTCCGTGCAGGGACGTTCTTCCCTGCGGCAGCCGGTCTCACAAACTTAGCTCTGCTGATTGAAGGGGGTCCCGGAGTCCTTCCTGAGAGCCGCCCTTGACCTTGTTAGTCAGCAAGGTGACCTCAAGCACGGGCCGGTGGTAAACAAGATCACTAGAAGCTCTGTCTTGCTTCCCCTTCCCCCGCCGAGTGCCTGTTTAACCCCTCGCTGTGTTTGGGTAAAGTGGAAGACTGAGCCTTCCCCAGAAAAAAGGGATCTTTTGAGCACCAAGAAGGATCAATTCCTCTCCTTGAAAGGAGATTGCTTCTCATGATCTCCTAGGACATTTTCACCCTAAACAACACGTTTTGCCTGAATAAAATAAAACCAAGCAAAACCACAAGGAAATCTTAAGAGAATAATTTCCTGGCAACAGAAATACGAAATAACTCAGAAAGACGTAAGAGTCCGCTTTGTCGCGCAAGGTCGATGACCGTGAGGACTGGTTCGAGGGGTGGGGGCCGCTGCGAACCCAGTTCTAGAGAGATTCCGATTCTGACTGGGGACGGGCAATCGCACGTTGAGCCCCCTACCCCCCAGGCCCTCCGTCCCGAGCTGCCTCCACAGAGCTCTTGCAGCCGGGGGTGGGAGACACACTCCATTAACCCCCACGCAGAGAAGCATCTCACTGCCCCTTGGGGGGCCCGGTTATGCCTCTAATATACACACACGCAGAGCCGAGTCCCTGCAAGTCTCCACGGGCACAGCGGCGTGGGGCTGCATTTACACGTCTCGCGAATACTTCCCGCTGCCAAGCACACACTTCGCCTTCAGCTCGCGGCTGCTGCGAGTCTCCTGGCAGCGTGAGCCGCCGAGCACGGGCCTCTGGAAAGCAAGCCTTTGGAGCCTCACGCAGACCCTTCTCGTCCCCGATTTAATGACGACTCTATGAAAGTGCCCATTTTTATTGAACCGACAGAGAGAGAAAGCCGAGAAGTCAGCGCCCAGCCCAGGAGCTGGCGGGGGTCTGTGCTGGCCCGAGTCCCCACGAGAAGGTCCCTCCCTTTGACGCCCATCGTCCCACCCACAGGGCCGCTGAGCCCTGACCCCAGCCCGCTCATAGCGTTCGCCGCATCGCTGCGGACGTGGAGGCTGGATTTCTCCTCTGCATTCCCAGGGGGCCTGGTTTTACTCCCCGGTGCGGGATGAATTGTAGGGGCTCGCCCGGGAGAAGCTCACCGCCAGGCTTTGCCCCCGTTAACGCCCACGATTGCTTCTTAACATAGACTTTTCTAAGTGTAATATCGGATTCGCCCAAAGCGGGAGAGACCCAGTGCTCGATGGACTGAACATGAAGGACATGATTTTGCGTACAGTACGCTGACAGGTTTCAGGGCAAATTCAAATGCTAACCTAGACACGATCTGTTCTGCTGTTTTTGATCAGCCTTTACGAGGACAGAGAAAAGTGGTTATTTTTGACCTGACTGAACGCACTTGAAATTCAGAATCTGTCCGTGTCGTGGGCGGGCACATGAGGAAACCATGCCAGGAATAATCTTACACGTCAGACCTCGAAGACATCATGAAAAATGCCTCAAAACCAAATTACTGCGGCGCCTGGGTGGCTCAGTGGGTTAAAGCCTCTGCCTTCGGCTCAGGTCATGATCCCGGGGTCCTGGGATCGAGCCCCGCATCGGGCTCCCTGCTCAGCGGGGAGCCTGCTTCCCCCTCTCTCTCTGCCTGCCTCTCTGCCTACTTGTGATCTCTCTCTGTCAAATAAATAAATAGAATCTTTAAAAAAAAATCGAATTGTTTCAGCGACGGGGCCAGTCGTCACCGCCCCAGCGTCCGCAGCCGCACGTCTCGTCCCGTCGTCTTCGCGGGTACAGGTGCACTCGTCGCGCGGGCTGTCCTGACGCTGGCTCGGGACGCCGGCTCACGGCGATTCCAGTTCTTCCCAGAGCGAGCGAAGGAGAACCCGCGTGTCACCCTTTATCACGGGCTCCGGGGACTGATTCCTCGCCAAATGAGGATGGAGAAATTTCAAGGACAATTTGTCTAATTCTTTCCCCGCATGTAATTTTTTGAAAAAGGAATTTGCCCTGATGAGGAAAAGTATGTTTTTAAGAGTGATTCTTTAAAGATATTCATCTCGTGTGCATTCCCCGGCCTCTGATAGACTTTAAATAATCGTCTCAATTAAGCGACAAGGTGAGTTTCTAAATCTTTCTTTCTAGAAGGAGCACAGATGATGTTTAAATTATTTGAGTAATTATTTTACCATTGGGTTTCTGTTTTCCACGGTAAAACCATGAGGCTTTCCTTCAGCTCCCTGCCCCAGGCTTCAGGGCGCGTGTCCGTGTCTTCCGTCCGAGCCCTCGGGCCATGGCAGCCGCCTCCAGGGCTCCCAGCGCCGTTCTCCCAGGGCTCCGCCGGCTCTGCGTTAGCGTTCGCACGGGCTGACTGTCCCCAGAAAACCTTTCGGTAAATCGGAGCCGTGGGGAGAAGCCGGGTGGGGGATGTTGTAGTGGGAGCGCCCGTGTCCCCCGAGTCACACGCTGAAGCCTGACCCGGCGTGACGGCATAAGCAGGTGGGCCTCGGGGGTGAGGAGGTTGTGGAGGTGAGTGTCCTTGTAATGGAGACCCCAGGGAGCCCCCTCGCACCCCACGTGAGGACACGGGAGATGCTGCGAACCGGGAGGCGGGGTGGTCCTGGGCCTCCAGCCACCGGAGCCGCGGGGAATGAGCGCCTGTGGTTGACAAGCCTCCGACTCTGCGGTCCGTCACGGCAGCCCAAGCAGACAAACAGGGCCCTGGGCCCACGGATCATAGCTTCTAAGTGAGGCTGGGATGACTGTGTAGACCCGGGCCTCCGCCGGCTTCCTGGGCTGTGTTCTAGTGGAAGAGACGCCCGGGGCCCCAGGTGGTTTCAGGCCAGGATGCAGGTTTGTGGGGACGGAGGCCGTTTGGAGGGGTCGCCCTGGAGCAGTGAGCATAGGAGTCGGGCCGTGGGGCGCGGGGGGCGGGGGGCTGGGACTGGGAGCACTGGCCGGTGATGAGGGATGCGGGGGCGCTCCTGACCGCGGTGACCGGGGGCGTGGGTGGCCTGGCGTGCGGCGTCTCAGAGCTGGGGTGCACCCCATGTTTGTGGCCCATTTCAAGGGCTCACGTCACGGTCACCATGTGCGCGGCCCCTTCGAGGGACCTGCTCCAGCTCCGGGTGCAGAGCCCGGGCCGCCAACGCTCTGGCCTGAACTGGCAGACGGGGAAGGTTTTGAGCTTTTACCCAGTTGGGGACACAGATGGGGGTCCACGGCCGGCAGCTAGTCCGGGTTAAGTCATGTGTATATTCATATCCGTAACGACTTATTTGATGTCTGATTAACGAAGTGTCTTGTAGAGAACCAACGAGTGTCCTGTCTTATGTTTTATTTTTATTTTTTCAAAGATTTTATTTATTTATTTGACAGAGAGAGAGAGATCACAAGTAGGCAGAGAGGCAGGCAGAGAGAGAGGGGGAAGCAGGCTCCCCGCTGAGCAGAGAGCCCGATGCGGGGCTCGATCCCAGGACCCTGAGATCATGACCTGAGCCGAAGGCAGAGGCTTTAACCCACTGAGCCACCCGGGCACCCCCTGTCTTATGTTTTATGAAAGGCCAAAATGATTCTGTCTGAACGTGAGTGGCTGAAAGAAGTTTTGGCATAGACCCACTTTAAATGCAACTTAAATAGTTGGCTTGGGGCTCCTGGGTGGCTCAGGAGGGGGGAGGTGGCTCCCTGGGGGGAGGACAGCTGGGGAGAGAGGACAGCTGAGGGGAGAGGACAGCTGAGGGGAGAGGACACCCGGGAGGCGAGGAGCTGCGCTCACCAGGACACAGACCCGCACTTCCCTCGGCACCGTCCCTGTGAGCCAGCGTGCCCGCGATGACCCGAGGGGAGGGAGGCCCTTACCACGTGCACTGGCTGGAAGGCCCCCAGCGCTAGCATACCTGCCTTGGGGACACAACCCGAGTGGGTCCCATCAGGCGAGCGGGTGAGTGAGCCCCAGGACGGACGGACGAACCTTCCCAAAGCACCCGCCGTCATTCCGTGTTCAGCTTTCTCGGAAAGGCCGCATTTTAGGGGCAGGAGAGAGATCCGAGGTGGGACTGGGACTGGGGCAGGAGGGAATGTGTCCGGGATTAGAAACCATTTCGTATTTCGATGGTGTGTTTCAGGCTGTCCGTGCTGTCAACGCTGGTAGGATGTGCCCTGAAAAGAGGGCGTGTCACTGTGCGTTAGTTGTGCCCCAGTCAGTCGGGGATTTGAAGAAACAGGCCAGGGCACAGGAAGCAGGCTGCTGCTTTTCGTCTGCACATGTCAAGAAAGCCCTTGAAGCGCCCCACCCCCGCACGCTCTTCGGGACCAGGTTTCCCGTCTGCGGTGTTAACCGCGGGAGAATGGGGTACCGGCGGACGACAGGCGTGGGAAGCACATTCTTCATCTTTTCTGTTAATTTCGACGGTAAAAAGGAGTGACTGCGGTGAACCATGAGGGCCGTCGGCTCAGGGCAGAAGGACCGCCGTGGTGGGCTTCTGCTGGCGGGATGCCCCCCGGAGCGGGCGGCCTGGCGGGAAGCCGCTCGCCCCCAGAGCTTCAGTTTGACGTTGGCCACCCTGGGCGCCAGCCGGAGTCCCAGCCACGGCCCCGAGCAGCCGTGGCCGTTGATGGAAGCGTGACTGATGTTCTCTTGTATAAATTTTCGTCTTTTGTGCCGATGGCAGGGGTTAGGCTCCCAGGCCCAGAGATCAAGCTTTTCCTCCTCTGGGTGGGTGAGGCTGCCACCCCAGAGAGCCCGTGGGTCCGACTGGAGCTCACAGGCAGCGGTTCGCGGGCTGGGCCCTGCAGGGGAGGGTCCCACGGGGGGCTGCTCACGGGACTCCCGGCCTGCGGTCGAGCTGTCTCCTGAGTTCCCAGGGCTTTGTGGGAATGAGAAGCCACCTTTACGCTGCTCTCCTCCCGTGGGCCGAGGTGGGGGAAGGTCAGGAAACTCGGGGGGCCCAGAGAAGTGCCGCCCCGAGCAGCCCCACACGGTTCCAGCCGGGTGCTCGCCGGCCTGTAAGCGCTCTCTCAATAGGTCGAGAGCCTTGGAAATGCCACACGCACAGGTGACGAAGACAGTTCATCTCCTCTCGTGGCCCCCAGGGTGGCAGCTGCATCTTAGCGGTTAAGTTGATTTACCCAAGGTCACGCAGGACGGAGAGACTCGGGCTCACCGTCCTTGGCATGGGGCCGGCGGGCAGAGATGAATCTGCACGGAGATATTTTCCTGGAGGCTGTGCCGCGATGCCGGCAAGTCCCACCTCTTGAGTCCATTAGACTTTGCCAGGATCGTATCCCTGGAGGGCACAACGGCAAATGCACACTTGTCTCTGGAGGCCGAGCGCCTGCAACCATGACGGGGCTCAGGGGCCCAGCTGTCTGAGCCCCTGGGGCTGCGGCACAGACGGAAGGACGGATCGAGGCACCGTCCTTGAGTACCGAGGGCAGGAGGCAGGGGCTTCTGGAGAGGAAGGAAAATGGGACAGGTGTCCGTTCACAAGGTCTGAAGGCTTGGTCTCGACACCCTGCCCATCTCTCCTCTTCCCGCCGCGCTCTGACCTGCCCTCGTGCACCGGGTCTGGATCGGCCACGCGGGAGTGAGAGGACAGTCTGTCCGCACACGGCCGCCGCGCTCATTGTCTGTGTCTGTCCGGACCTCCGTAAGTGCTCATCGGCCGAGCTCCTGGCCGCCGATCCGAGAGGCACACGGATCCACGAAGAACATTTGTGCAACAGGCGTTACTGGTTTTCAGGCTTCCGTCCGTTCTTGGACGCAAGCGTCCTTCTGGTGGAACCAATCAAAACAGAAACACACACTGCCGGTTGTGTTTTCGAGACTTGATCAAGGACCCTGCAGCCTCACGAGAGGACGTTCCCGTCCCGTGTCTCCTGCTCTGAGCCTGGGATGCGGGGCCGAGGTCAGGAGGCGCCGCGGAGGCTGCTCAGGACGGGCTTCTGTTGGCTGTGCGGACGTACTCAAGCTGCTGGCTTCCACACTGGCCCTGGAGCGCGATGCAGGCCGAGAGAGAGGGTGACGCGCCCCCTTGCTGTGGGGTGCAGCCCCCCGCCAAGGCCGTGCCCAGCACACGGACGGTCAGCCGGGCACAGCGTGGGGCACGGAGGGCATGGAGGCCAGTGAGCGGGATGAATCGTGTGAGCCTTCCTAATGCCAGCCTGGCTCTCCATGCTTTGGGAAAATAAAAATAAATGTTTATGCTGACAACACGTAAAATCTACCATTTCCTTTATTCCATCTTGTGCTTTTAAATAGAGCACATTACGCTCACGGGGGTGGGGGGGGCGGTGGGTGGGTTGGACAGGGCGCCGCGTCCCTCCTCGGGAAGTGAAAGCGGTCTGTCGGATGAGGGCGTGGAGGACCCGCAGTTTACTCCCTCGGCTGCGATGTTAAACGCTCGCCGGCTGCAGGGACTGGCGCGTTCGTTCTGTGATCACAGGGAGGGAATCGAAGGCTCACGCACCGGGCCACGGCGTCCGCCGTTCCCAACAGTTGCCTGTGTGTCTTCAATACGTCACCCAGGCAAGGTTGTCGGGATCAAGCCCACCGTTTTTTTTTTCCCTTGGTTTTTCCTTCTGAAATAATATCACTTGAAAATTCAAATATTTGCGAAACTGAAAAGTACAAGGAAAACACCACCAAGTAAAATTAAAATAAAGTCCGACCCTGTTGCCTTGTTGGTCTCCCGCAGAGTCAGGCCTTCCTTCAGACAGAGGCTGAGGGGGTGTCCGTGAAGGCCCGGCCTCGGTGTCCGGCTTCTGCCGGGAGCTGCCCTCCGTCTTGGGCTGCAGCGCCTGCCCCCGGGGGGAGTCGGCCAGTGCGGCTGCCGGCCGTGGGCGCGGGACGCAGCTGTGTCCGCGCCCGTCTGCCTCCGTGGAGCTGCGGTTGTCTCATGTCCAGTGGTGTTCACTGACCACGCCTTTGGGGCCCACCTGAACCCTCGGACACGGAGAGGTAGCGATCAGCGAGAGGAGGGAAGTGGCGGAGATGTCTGGGGGCACAAGGAGCATTTCGGGTGCCCGAGGCTACGGGACTTCCTGCTCCCAGGGAGCAGAGCACCAGCGTCCGCTCGCGTGGGAGGACGAGGAGCCCTCCCTCCTCTGGCCCAGAAGCCCAGCTGCTTCCCTCCTCGCGGGGAGAGGCGGCCGCTGTGCGCCCGTGCCCAGCAGAGCAGCCGTCACACCCTCTGGATTACTGGATACAGCGTCCTGAGGAGCCAGCACCTCCTGATGGCCTCCGCTGTCCTTCCATCCCGGGCCTCTGTCTGGTTGACCGCCCTCTCGGGCCTCGCTGGCCTTCCAGCTGCAGGTCATGCTGATGGCAGATACCGAGGAGCCCGGTCCCTTAGATCTGGGATGGCAGACCGGGCTTCCCGTGGGTGCTGTCCAGCAGAACAGACGGGGACAAGTGTCTCGTTACTCCTCCTCTCGTTTAAAACATGTCGCCAACTGCCTTACACGCCGACAGCTACGACCTTTCTCCTGTCGGCAACATGCGAGGTCTTTGGGTAATACCTCGTCACGTCCTGACTCAGCATCTTATTCCCGTGCCTGATTTGGGATTATTATTTCTTTTTAGTATTATGATCTTAGAGTTTGTTCTAAAGAAAGTACAAGGACTTTTGAAAACCATTAGATACCCCAAAATTTACTTAGGCTATCTGATGGTGCTTGCCAAGTTTTAATTTTTAAAAATTTTTGTTATTATTTTTTAAAGATTTTATTGATTTGAGAGACAGAGAGTGTGAGCAGGAGTTGTGGGGAGGGGTAGAGGGAGAGGCAGACTCCCCACTGAGCAGAGAGCCCGATGTGGGGCTCAATCCCAGGACCCTGAGATCATGACCTGAGCTGAAGGCAGAGGCTTCACCGACTGTGCCACCCAGGCGCCCCAGGACGTGAACTCTTCGGACTATGCTGAAAACTGAAGAGGTCCCATAAGAGAAACACGTGATGAGAAAGTTCAAGGAAGGGTGGCACCTGCCAGAGATGCTCTTAGAAGGACTCGGTGACCAGGCGGGTGAGCTCGGGTGGCATGAATTTGAAGCTTGTGGAATAAATCTGCCCAAACGAGAGAAGACAATGAAGGGTTGGAGCCAAGAGCCAAGAGAACGAGCCCGGGGAGGGAGGAGCCATTTAGTTGGGACGAAGCAAATATCCTTCAGGGGGCGAGAGACAGGGACGGTGGGAGCCGATGAGGCTCGGGCTTTGTCACGGTGGCAGCAGAGGCCCAGCCTCACGGCTCCCCGAGGCACCAGTCCCGTCACCCGCTGTCCTAGCCACGGTCTGGGTAGCGGACGATACCCCGGGCTGCTAACACAGCGCATCTGCCCATTCCCGACCGCAGCCGCTGTCGCCAGTATGAGCGCCGGGGTCAGGGGGGTGAGGGGCCCGTCGGCCTCCCCAGCAGCTGGACAAACCGCTCCACACACGTCTTTCCAAGTCTGGCTCTCAGAGACCGTCGGCGGAGACGATGGTGCGTACAGATCGGCATCGCCGCAATGCAGGCACGGCAGGGTTAACCAGTGGCCCGGAGCAGAGATCACTGAAGATGTTCCGGTTAAGGTAACACAACTTTATACCGAGAACGCAAAGCAGCAACTGAAAATCGTGACTAATTCAAAATAACGCCGAAGATACATTCCTACAAGTGTTCTCCCACGAACCGCAGGATTCCCACTTACCGGGGTGTGCGTGTGTTTATGGGAGCTGGGTAACAGCCAGGATTTACTGTGAACACATAATTTCGGTCTTTATTAGCTCCGCAACACCCGTTCTTAGTAAATTTTAGGACACCTGGGGTGGATTATGTATAAACGATCTTTAGATATGAATACAGATAAAAACCTATGGAATCGATGGCTCATAAGGACCCCAGGAAAGAGAACCCATAAAGAGAACCGAAAAAGCAGCCTGGAGCCCTACCGTGGAATGATCCGGAAGGAGTGGTATCTCAGCCTCCCAAGGAGCACTTTGATTCCGAGAACACTGAGAACGCACTCCCCCACAAAAGATTTCTTTAGACAGTCAGAGCTCTGCAGAAAGGTTTCCTTACATCATTACCTCCTTGTACAGCTGCCTGCCGTCCTGAAACCCCGCAGCGCCGGCGGAACCCTACTTCTGGATGTCTTCAACTGCCACCAGAAAGCGACTTGTTCTCATTATCCTTGTCCTTTTTTGGGGGGTGGGGGCAGGGCGAAATAAAGAGGTGTGTTTTCTGGTAGGTTTCATGGCTTCGTTACCGCAGGCTGGTTTATGCTGTTCCCCTTGGAACTTCCGCTGCAGGAACCGTGCGTGGCTTCCTGAACCCGCGATCTAGCTTCACATCTAAAACTACTGAGTGGGATAGCTCCCCGCATCTCCCCGTCACAGGCCATTCTTCCTGTGAATGGCAGGCCCTGGCAAAGGCCGTTTCAACGGAGCCGTAGTCTTCGGTTGTGGTCACTCGGAGGACGGAAATCAGGTTTCTTTGTGCTCTAACTCAATACACACTCATCATCTTGCCCTCAAAGAAGAAGGTTCAGCCTGAGAGTTCAACACACACACAAGCGTCTATTGAATGTCAGATAACGAGATCACGGAGATGAACAAGATATAGTGTCCAGACTTGAGGAACTCCTTTTGAGAAAGCGGATCAAAGCGATCATTCCAGAACACCATGGTAAGAGCGATGGTGGAAGGAGGCCGGCCCAGCGTGGGCGGGCGAGGAGCTGCCCGCAGCCAACACATCTCCGTGGGAATCCCTCCTGAAGGGGTAGTTGGCCTTCCCAACACCGGGGATTCGGCCCCTCCGGACGGAGGGGATTGGGTGAGCCTAGCATGAGGTGCCGGGCCTTGTGGCAAGGGGCCTGTCGATGAGGGACAGGCAGGCCCGTGTGGGCGGGTGTGCGGAGCGGGACCAGATCGGGGCTGGGATCGCGCCGGAAGGGAGATGGGGGGGAGATGGGACAGAACAGGAGCGTAGCTCCAGCAGCCTCGTGACCAAACAGTCTAAAATCATTTGAAACGGAGGTTAGTTCAGCACATCTCCTGAGCAAATCTTGGCAATTTCTGTGTAAATATTCCTAAATGATCTATGGGATAATCGTTCCTAGAATTTTTCCTGTGATTGATACTCTGCCTAACGAGCTTTGGTTTTTAGAATACGTGCCAACCCTTCTGAAACCAGGAACCATTTGCGTAGCTGGGGTACCTGGGGGACTTGGCCATTCCTGGGGTCTCCTCCCCGGGAGAGCCTCGCACGCAGGAGGAAAGCCTCGTCTGCGCTTTGGGACTTGGAGTTCGGTTACTTCAGGGACGAGGAAACCAGTGTGTCTGAAGCAGGGAAAGAGAGGACGAGGGACAACGGAAGCGAGGCGGACCGTGGGGGGCCTTCCCAGCGCCGAGAGCCTCCTCCGGAGGGCGGCAGGAGCCCCGGGGGCAGACCACCTCGCGCCCAGGGACAGGGCTGGTGGTGCAGCGCGGACGGAGAACAGCGTCCGGAGCCCGGAGTGCTGCGGACGGTCTGGTCACCGGCGCGGGGCTGGCGGCGTGCCTCGAGCGGGCGTCAGGCCCCCTTCCGTCGGCTCCCAGCTGCCTGCTGGGCTCAGCGTGCTCGGTGCGGAGGGGTCCGCCACCTGCCCCACAGGTCTGCTGGGGTGGGGGTGGGGGCGGGGTGTGTGTCCAAGGTCGAGGTGACGCCCACGCTCTGAGCAAAGGGGGGGATGGGGCGCTGGGGGCCGGGCGTGAGCTCTGGGAAGCACGTCCACATGGGGGGCTTGCGAGCAGGGCACGCGCAGCGTCCGCGTGGGGCTGCGGAGAATTTCCGCGCATGCGTCCGTGGTGGAGCCAGGCCGGACCCGTGGGAATCGGCCGTGCCAGGGGGTTAGGCGGCCCGCGGAGGGAGGGGTTCTGCGCGCGGAGGGGGATGGAGGAGTGGAGCTGCCGCGGGACTCGGGGCGTCTGCGTCCGTCCCCGTGGCAGGGCCGCCCTCTTCACCCCGCCGCGGGGGCGAGTCAGTGATGTTTCGTGGGGGGCGGCTATAGACGCGGGCGTCCCTCCGTCTGCAGCGTCAGCGTGGTCGCGCACGGGGAGATGCGGGCTGAGAGCAGCCGCGGGCCGGGGGCGGGAGGGACTGCGGCAACAGGAGCTCACGGGGCTCGGGGGACAGGGCGGGCTGGGCCTGGGCAGTTTGCTGGGTGGTTCTCGCCAGGATGAGAAGCGAGAGAACAGAAGCAGAGCTGTGGCGAGGGGAGGGCGGCGAGCTCGCGGGGCCCGTGCTCGCCCAGGAGGAGCCGTGGGGCGCGTGGGAGCCGCGGCCTCTCGCGGCGGAACCCCGGGGCTGAGCCCCGCGCGTGTCGGCTCCTGCGCTGGCGCCGCGTTCCCCCCCCCCCCCCCCCGTGCTCCCGGGGCGCCAGCGCGTGGCGGGGGGCGGGGCAAACACGACCTACACGCCGATGGGACGGGGGCCACAGACGCGCCCAACCTCCGGGAGGTGCGCAGGGCCCGCTTGCACAAGTGCATCCGAGCCGTCTTCTTACACATTTCCTTAAGGAACCAGGATGCGAGGCACGACTTTTGTTCCCATCTCCTACGTTTTGTCCCCAGACTACCAACTACGTATTTCTAGGCCTCGACGGCCTTACCCGTGGAAAGGGAGAGGAGTATTTTCCCTGCGTCACGGTCGGGATTCGGGCGGCACCGGACAGGCTGGGACGCCCGCCCGACCCCCGGAATTGCCCCACAGCCGGAGATGGTCAAACACAGAAACGAGAGAGCTCCCTGCCTTATTTTCTTCGTCTAGTTCATATATAAATACGTGTATTTTTAAGTCCCACGTGTGTGAGAGAGACCTCATTACCTTATTATGAGAACCCAGTGAACGTTTTAGGCTTGAAGGCTATTTCGCATAAATTTGGAACTGAAGTTGTGAGAGACAGAGCTGACCGAGGGAAGGAGAATGTGTGACTCACTGACCTTTTGTGTTTGTGCTTCATCTCCGCATGGAAAGGGCACCTGGAGCGAGTGCGTGCCTTCTCCAGGCAAGACGGAATGCTACTGTTCGCTCGGAAACACGAGCTTTTGCTTCTCCTCAGATCTAGGGGAAAATCATTGTCTTGGAGGCAAACATGACCGAGAAAATTCTCAGCTGCTTTGAAAACAGTGAAAACACTTTGTATTTCCAACAAAAGAGCCGCTTTTTGAAGGTGGGAAATTGTCACTACATGATTAAAGACGCGCGTCTTCTAAAGTAAGGTGCCCTCTGGAAGGAGAGAGAGGGGGACACGGACCCCACGGGAAGGCTGGCGCGGGGCAGGGGAGGAGGCAGGGGGCTGCGCTCGGTGGCCTCAGGACCACGCAGGCCTGCGCAGGGGGCGGCGAGGGCCGGAGGAGGAGGAGGAGGCAGAGGACGGAGGCCCCCGGCCCCAGGCCGCCCCTCTGCTGGGCTGCCCGCGTGTCCCCTGAGGACTCCTCCTGGGAAGGGGCCGTAGCCCTGCCAGCCTCCACGGGCAGGGGGACCGCGGGGCGCTGCGCCTGGGGCCGTTCGCAGGGTCCTGCGCTGTGGACGCCTCATAAAACGTGCTGTCCTCACGTGCGGGATGAGTCCACGTCCCTGCAAAGGCCCGAGCGGCCTGCTGACGGTCAGAGAGCGAGGCCCTGGAGTGCGCCCGGCGCCCGCTTATGGCCCTGCTCCCATGGAAGTGCGCAAGATTGGGGGAGACGAGGTACGGGGTTTAAAGACAGCCTTCTTTTTATAACTTCCCCTCCTTATCCTCTTCCATCTGACCGCCGTTCCCATGGCAACCGGATCAGAAGGGCCATCGGCTTCTCTTCCGTGCACAGGGGGTCTGGCGCGTGTGGGGGCGACCTGTCATCTGGGAGGCGAGGGCGCCTCCCCTCCCGCCCTCCCCTGGGCCGGCCGCGTGGATACCACCGGAAGGCTCCTGCAAGCCGCGGCCCTGTCATGTGATCGGCGCTCACGTGCTGTGTCCTGCCGGGACCTGTAAGTGTGCGACGCATTGCATTCCCGAGCGGCAGATGACTTGGGGCTGGGGTCATTTCCTTCCCCGTCCATCAGGGACTCGCGTCTCAGGCTGCCCGGGGCTGAGGAACCGTGGTCCAGGGACCGGTCCTGCCCACGCTGCCCAGAGCACTTCCCCCGCGCTCGGCCCACGGCTGCAAGCTCCCAGAGCCGCCCCTTGAGAGCACACAGCCCCTCCGGACAGGGGGATGGGGGTCAGCCGTGCCTCGTGAACTCCGGCATTCTCATCGGATCATCGGGGCTCATCATCCTTATTCGGAAGGGCTAATACACCGAGCACATGTGCGGTGCCTCATGACGGCAACAAGCAGCAAACACAAGGGGTTCTAGTCTTTTCGATAAAAATACGTAACCCAAAAGAAAGCGTCCCCTACGCACCCCTTCCCGGATGACAGGTACACTGTTCACTCTTCAGAGAACACATGCGCCCGTGTTCTCCGTGGGTCTGGGTACCGGCCAGAGCTGCAGGACGCGCGTGTGCTACATTGCCATCTAACTGAGGGTTCCCATGGGCCGGTGGCAGTCTTCGGAAATCTGAAGACAGGCGTGGGCCTCCTCCCCAGGGCGTGCATGCCAGCGTCTGGGGCTGCGTCCTCCATCCGCTGGAAGGGGCTTGCTGCCCCCGAGCCCGGCTCGGGGAGGTTAAGTGGCCCGTGTGGGCCATCGGCAGGCCCGGGGAACCCCTGCAGCTGTGTGTCTGCGCTCGGTTTCCCTGTCCGCTGAATGAAGGGTCTCCACTCAGCGAACCCTCGGCAGGCCTTCTCGGGGCCCGGGAATAAAGGGCTGGGGGTCGCAAGGACGAACAGGGTGCCAGTACCGACCAGTCGGATCTACCCTCCAGTCAGCTGTGAACCCTGCTGACCCCTTCTCGCCCTGGAGTAGTGTGCGGACACGCCGAGCCACATCGACAGAGTACTTGGAGTCCAGGAAGGGACCCCAGGACCTTCACATGGAGATGCCACTCCCTTTTCCTGCCCTGGCTTTCGGCACGGGGTCTGAAGGTGTCCACGGCCAAACGTAAGTGGGATTCCGAGAATCTCCCCAGCGGCTGTTCCCGCCCTTCTTTCTACCCCCGTTAAGCAACTCCGTGCCCGGAGTCCAGCTGCTAAATGTACGGGGCGAAAATGTCCTCTCTCTGTGCGTGGCTATGCTTGTTGGGAAGACCCGAGGCCACGGGGTGATGAGTGTGGCCGCCCATGGGGAGTTTCAAGCCCATGCTGTTGGCTCTCAGACACGAGCGTTCCCCCCCCGGGACCCTCCGAGGAGCAGAGGGCTGCACGCAGATGAGTCCCAGGCTGAGGGACCCACGGGCCACCATGACCGTTCCCAAGGGGCAGGCCAGCGGCGGGAGGTTAGCGCGTGTGGCCGGGGGTGCGGAGCCCAGTTCCTACGGCGGGATCAGGCAGGAGGCTGGGAGCCTGTTCAGAGGGAATGGGGTCAGGATTTGGGGTACAGACAGCAGCGTAGGGAGGCTGCCTGCATGTGACCCAGGGGGACTGGGGAGAAATCCTGACATTTGATCGCCTGAGGGAATCTGCGCCGTGGGGGCTCCCCCGGACACGGGGACACACGGGTGGCTGTTCCCCTCAGATGGTGGTCCTCATCCACGGTCAGGCCTGCTGTGCTTTGGCTCAGGGCCTGGCGAGCTCAGACTCGGAGGCGAAGAGCCAGGAGGGGCAGGGAGGGGGCGCCCCAGAGCCTGGCCTGGGACAGAAACCCTCCCCTGAGCGGGCATGCGGCACGGAAGCTGGAGTGAGCGCGCGTCAGGTCACTCTGCCCCCGCTGGCCCTCTGAGCCTGGACAAGTGACCGGCGCCTCCAGCCCGAGCTGTACGTGACTGCGCAAGAAGGCCAGCCCTCCTCTGAGGAGGGGGACGACGCGCACACATTTGGCACCCAGTGCACGTGACTGTTTGAGAGACGCAATTTATACTCGCTTTTCCTGCACCTGCCTCTTAGCCCAGGTGCCCGAGCTGCCCCGCAGCCCAGAGCCGTCCACAGGCCTGCCCGTGCTCCGAGCCCTGAAGGCCTCCGCGTGGCTCGGGCGCGGCCGTCCTGCCTCCTGGGCCTGCCTGGTACGGCCGCGAACGGGGGCACCCGGAGCCCGTCTGGCAACAGAGTGCTCGCTGGGCGCCCATGGTCGGGGACCTTCTGGAGCGCTACGCCCCTTATAGGTGAACATCTAGGAACGACGCTGCCTCCCCCAGCGACGTGAGTGTCTAACCGGACCCAGAGTTGCTCCGGGGCTGCACACAGACGCTCCGAGGCTGACCTGCCTGGGTTCACATCCTGGCCCTGCTCCTGACGGCTTTGTGACTTGCTTCACCTCTGCGAGTCTTAATGTCCTCTTCCCACTAAAGTACAAGGACGTGACATCCACGTAGGGCCGCTGAGCTGTCCCTACACATGGTTAGTGGTAAGTTGTATGTAGTTTTTACTGCGATAAAAGAGCCACAGAGACAAAAATGGAACACGTGCGCACACACAGACCTCGTTACACGCCTCGAAGTTTCCCCGCGAGGACTGTCCTCCCCGTGGGTACCGCCCCCGCGAAAACTCACGCCCGAGCCTCCCGAGCCCGTGTCCTGGCTCCTTTCAAGAGCCCGCTGTCCTTTCCTCGTGACAGCCAGGTCACAAAACTGCACTACCATCAAATTCCCTGTATGCTCCGACTACAAGGAAGCTCGGAGCGAAATCTGTAGCTCATGCTACAAACTGCATTTCTAAGAGTCAACTTACAATCGAACTCACCTTTCTCTTTCATTCTGTTTCTTGATGTGATTGTAATGGGTTTTTCTGTTTTCTTTTTCTTTTTCCAGAATAAGCATTCTAACAACTAACTTTAATCTTCTCGTATGTGGTAATTGTGATGAGACACATCTTGGAACCTAGAGTAAACCCTCTTCTCTCTTATTCTCTTTATTCCTAAAAATCCTACAGGATTTAGATTATAGATTCAAACCATGCTAGGAGTAAAAGCCAAGCAAAATAATAAATGTCTAAATGGCATATTCCAACACTCCTTTCTGCTTCAAACCATGTAGTTCTTCTGTTTGTTATTTTTCTGGACAATTTCCGCTCTAGGTCTTGGGGTCTAGAGAACCCCATTACTGGAACTCCAGGATCCTAACATTATAAGTTACAGTAATTTTAATGGTATAATATAATAATGGCGACTCTCTGTTCGGCAGTGATTCCAAGAAAACTTTATAGTCATTTTGTGCTAGCTACACGAATATTTACAGAAAACAATACCAAGGTCTCCAGTGAGCAAGTCATTTCCCACAGCATTTTGCTTGAGAAGAAACAAAGGGCTGTCTGGGAAACTCAGAGACGCCCTCGTCTTCCCATCACGAGACACCATCGTTCTGGGGCCTCGGTGGCGGTCTTCACCCGGGAGCACCCGGTCAGTCTGACCGCTTCCGTGATGCCAACGCGATTTTTACAAACACACGTTGTCTTCCATCCCCAAAGTGGAGGAACTGTGCAAAAACAGAGCAAATGGCAGGAGCGGCAAAACCCCACAGAGTTGGCCAAGTCTTGTGACGTCTCTTTGTGTCGTTGGTGGTGCTTGATGTCAGCGGTCGGCTTTCCTCAAGACACGGCAGCCCTGGGGTGTGTCAGAAGGCGGTAAGTATAGGGAGGACTGTGCCCAGCTGTCATTTACGGACCCCAGCCAGAGCGGAGCTGGCCGACCCGGTCCGCTTTCGGGGTATCTAAGAGCAGGCGGTGTCGCAGCTCCGTGCCCCTCCAGCCTCAAGCAGGACACGGAAGTGACCTGAGCAAAAGCATCCCTTACTCCACCGGCATCGGGATTTTTCTTTCACCGAATGAAAGAGTTGGCCTCTCATTGATTAGCGATGCAGACACACATCAAAGCTACTCTCGGATCTGTCCTTCCCTACTCTGCCGTCCCACTTCCACAGCCGATATTTCGTGTTTAACA
Organism: Potos flavus; assembly: GCA_028534135.1. NCBI lineage: Eukaryota > Metazoa > Chordata > Mammalia > Carnivora > Procyonidae > Potos > Potos flavus. Next base: position 121,680,910 of record CM052897.1, on the reverse strand, counting down.
AATTGTCCTTGATGTGACGTGTTCACAAGCAGCCCATCAGCGCCACTGAAACACAATTTCCTGCGCGCTCAGTCACATTAATCCCCGGGAGTTTCCCCGGACAAAGCTATCTCTCACTGGCAGGCTTTATTTCTCTCATTCGGCTGCAAAGGAAACACATCCTGGAAAATTGGTTTGAAAAGTGAGACACACACAAGTCAGGGCTGAAGTTCCTGGTGTGCACCATTTTCTTTAAACACTCATGTTTGCACAATGAGCCACTTGTAAAACTCTCACATGTGAGAGAAATTCAGAATCGTGAGGGTCACCGCGCAGACCCCCCCAGCGCTGCCTTGTGCCCCCGCTGCCGCCCGCCCTGTCCTCACCGCCGCGCACTGCTCCGGGAAGGCCACCTTGCGCTTGAGGGGAAGGACGCAAGCCATGTGGTTTTAAATCGCCCTGAGTGTCAGATCAGTGGGTTCTCCTGGCCACTCGTCTGGTGAGGACACAGAAACCTGCCCGTCCGTGCAGGTCAGTGGCTATGTAGCTGGGTAGTGTGCACACAGGCGGGGCTCCGTGAGGACCGGCAGGGATGCACCTGTTACCGCATGGGAAGGTGGCCCAGAACTGGCAGATACTTCGAGCAAAACCAGAAATCTGGATTTGCGTGTGAGGTTCTCAAATTTAGAATGCTGAGAAAAGAGCTACCGCTGTTGGAAGTTAGATACACTCAAGTGTATGTGTTGGCTTTGGGGTAAGAGGAGGAAGGAAGAGAGAAAGGTGAACTTTTTCCCTTTCTCATCAGCATAGGCCTTGCCAGCCGGTGTTTCTGCGGACCTGGGTCCCCACCGTGTGTCCGGGTGGCTGCCGATGCCCCACGGTGAGGAGCTGGGGCTACCCGAGCCCCAGAGCCCCAGGCAGCAGCCTGGCTGACAGACAGAAGCCCGACAAAGCAGACAGACAGAAGCCCGCTAAATACACACTCTCCGCACACCCCACGAAGAGGACTTGTCTGGTGAGCTCCGTGCAGGCTGGCGTGAATGTGGAGGAGCAGGGAGACAGCGGGGCTCGGGGGCTGGAGTGTGTTGTGGGGCTCGTGAGGAAGGGGCCACAGGAGCGCGGGCTGGACCATAGCCGGCTCGGACTGCCACCAGGGAGGGTGAGAGTCACGGCGCGGCAGTGGGACGTCTGCCTCACCCCCAAGACGCAGGCGCATTTAAGAAAAAGAACCAAAGGGACGTGATCCACGTCAGGCACGGTTTCAGAAAAACGTTCTAAGGACAAAATGTGCAAAGAGGGGTTTGCTGTCCCGTTCGTGGATTCGGGCCGGGGTTAGCAACTGAGTACGGACCCACTTCCTCGGGATCGGGGCACCAGAAGCGCAAACGGAGTGTGTGGGCTCGGCAGCCCCTCGGAGCTCAAAGGAGGCGCCCTCAGTGCGAGCCCGGACTCGCCCCGTTCCACACCGGAGCGAGGAAGAAGCAGATGGGAGGGAATTAAGGGAAAGTAGAGCAGATTGGAGTCTTTCTGTTGTACTGATCTGAGGACGGATGTATCAACTCCTTATTTTTCAAACACTGCAGAAATGACAAGAGATCACATTTTTGTTTCTTGACGTGCTTTACGAAAGTATTCAATATAAAGTACGCATTCGACTATTTTATATATATATATAAACTCCTGTAAGCACATGGCTATTCCATAACTTCCAAGATATTATACACTCTAAAGACAAGTACTTTCTTTTAAAAGAGGCAGACGTTTTCTCAGATCTGCTGAAAAAGGAACATATAAAATTCCTGCATTTGGCGCTGCCTTTTTAATCATATTCAAAAACGATCCGCAGCAAAATGAAAATGGTAATATTTGTTCCCACCCTGTGAGTAGGTCTGAGTGGCCAATGATCTGTGTCCGGGCCGCTGTCGCGTGATGTATTGTGGATCGCGTGATTTGCTGCAGGCCAAAATCTTAATTAAAGCCGCTCCTAAAGGGTGCCCTTCAGGGAGGGCATTACTGAATTGGTGGAAGGATTGACGAATGCCCACATACCACCAGTGGAACCGTGCCCCCCCATGACCACGCGTTCTCCTCTGCGGGTGCTGCTGCCGAGGGTGGGGCCAGGCGGCCGGACCCCCAGCGGTCAGCGGGCCACAGCCCCCAGGAGGCGCTCAGCGCGGCCCACGTCTGCCTGCGTCAGGGTCTGTCTGCGGGTCCACGACCCCGAGGGGGTCCCGACGTGAGCTGCTGTCCCCGAAGGGCTTCCTCTCCTAACCTGGGTGCGTTTATCTGCTCTCCCCCGGTGGGAGACACCGGGCTGGGTCTGGGCTCAGGAGAACGAGGTCCGGCAGGCTGGTGTTTTAGGAAATCTTCCCTCTCAGTCAGCAGGCCGGGCCAGGGGCACGCTGTGGGCAGCTCCCGTGACGTGTGCACTCCCCGGTGAGGAGAACGGGGGGTCCTCTGCCAGCGCGCCGACCCGCTGCTCGGCTTTCTTCGCTCAGAGCCCTGGCGGTGGGCCGGGCGGCGGGACCAGGCGCCTCACCCCAGCTGGCTTTCCTTCTTCCGGGTTCTTGCATCTGTGCGAGCGGCCGCGGCCAAATGTCCCTCATCTGCTCCTCCTGTCGCCGGTGTCATCCCCTGGTATTTTGACTTGAGACATGTGACCAGTGTGCCGTCCACCTGTGGGGCCCCACAGGCTCGTCTGACCTCGTGTTCCCGGGTGGGAAACAACCGGGCATTTCTGGAAGCTTCTGTGGGGCGGGGCCCTCGACCCGGCTCTACCGTCTGGTGGCATTGGTACATTCACACGCCCGCCGCGTTTCTCCGCGCCCTCTGACAGAGGGGCAGTGTCTGCCTGCCCCTTCCAGCAGCCATAGACGAGGGGGGCGCGTGCCCACCTGCCTGAGCAGACCTCAGGTGTTTGCCCCCCATGAGGAGACTTGAGGGTGGGGGCTGCTCCTGGTTAGTGACCCTCGGGTAAAAACCATCTCCGTGACTGCCCCCTGACTGGTCGTTAAGTGAGACGAACTCTAAGTTTCCCAAACAGCACTTTTTGCAGCCCAGAATAAGACTCGGGAAGGCAAGACCCCAACCTGGCACCGACAGAGGAGGCGCCCACCCGGGGGGCTGTCGGGTCGTGGTGGAGGCCGTGGCAAGGGGCTGCCGTTCTTTCTCTCCCGGCTTCTCATTCTTGTCACCTCGCTTGCCATGCCGCCTGACAAGTGACAGGGCCGGTTCGTAAACTGTCCCCCTGGGGGACGCGGGCGCCTGAGCCCCGAGCGCACCGGGCCCGGCCTCGCTGGCCGCCACGGCCGGTCTCCCCACTCATCCGTCTCCTTGTCAGTGCGCACCACCCTCCCCCGGACGGTGCGCTTATTTAGGGTCATATTTCAGGAAAAAGGGAAGGAAGGAAAAGCAGAGCCGCAGGGCCATTCCTGAGCTCTGCCTCTGCCATTCAGTCGAGGGTTTGTTTCCCTGAGACCAGCGTTCTGTGCGAAATAGGGGAGAATTCGCCCCTTGCCCGTCTAACTGGCTGTTGTAAAAATCAAAGGAGCCAAGGCGTGAGGAAGCTGGTTTTCGTTTGTAGGATGCTGCAAAGTGAGCGTGTCTCTGCGTGTGGCCATGTCCTAAAATGCTTGCCGTTCGTAGTGGTGGGAAGTGTATTTTGTGATGGAAGCATCGTTCATCCAGTCTGCATTTATTGGGTCCCTGCTTCTGGATTGAGGGAAGCGGGCAGAAAAGGGGACAGAAGAGGTACTTATTGTCATGGGGCTGACCATTTAGTAGCACAAGACACGGAGTGAACTGATGGGTGGGCGAGCAGACCCAGCAGGTGTAGTAAGTGCTGGGCATGGGGGGGGGGGGTCAGTGGGGCCACAGTGAGAACGAGTGAGGACACAGCTCAGCCAGCGTGGGTGCTGCGGGAACCCCCAGGAAGGCTCGTGGGAGCCCTGGCCCCCGGTGCCTAGGAATAGAGGAGACAGGGTCATTGCAGATGTCATCCAGGAAGGTGAGCGAGGTCACGGGGACTTTGAAGGGCCCTGACCCCTCAGGGAGAGCACCTGTGGGGAAGGGGGCAGAGACCGTGCCGACGGCAAGAGCCCAGAAACTGGGAGAGGTGGGAAGGGCCCTCCCCTGCGGGCTGTGGAGGGACTACGGCCCTACCCGCACCCTGCTGTCGGACCGCTGGTCTCCGGAGTGGGGGAGGGCGGGTGTCTGCTGTCCTGTGCCCTGGGGGACGGCCCCGCAGCGAGGGAGGACAGGGGCCCGGGGGGCAGGTAAGTCTGTGAATTGGGGAGAACTGCCCCGGCCCCCGGTGGTGTCCCCAAGCTCGGCGCGTCCTTCTAGCAAAGGTGCAGGGAAGGCGGGGGTCACTGTAAAGGTCGGAAGGGGGCCAGGACTTTGCAGGACGAGAGGAGGCGTTTGGGCTCCTTGCCAAAGGCCCTGGGGAGGGCAGCGCGTGAGCTCGGAGCGCAGACCGGGCCAAACCACACGCAGCGCTCCCACGCCACAGTATGACTCTGACGGGCCACCAGCACATTTCACGGGGACGCGGTGGGACAGTTCTGTTTCTGTTCAGTGGACTTCAAAATGCATCATCAGAAGGTCTCACACGCAACAGCGACTGCCTCATGCACGGTTTTGCTAAGTAAGTAATAAAACTTCCTCCACACTCAAAAAAGTCAGCATTCAAATTTTTGGCTACACAGTATCCATCATTTTTATTTTTGCGTTTGATGATGTATTTGTGCTATTTATGCGATCTTAGGTGGTGCACATTAGAGAAAAACATAAAATTCCTTATTTCTTTGCTAATTCATGGGTGGCCAGGTTATTCGTTTATTCCTTTGGGCACAGTTTTGCATTTCGTCCACATGTTCTAGTTTGAGGTCGTGACAGAGTCGGGTCAGAATACCGGACGCAGAGGGTGCTGGGGGGTCTGTCTCTGGAAGGCACGAAAAGGAGCTGCGTGGGAAGTAAATGAACCACATACACTCTTGCCGTTGCTTCCCGGTGATCTGCCTGGGGTCCTCCCACTGGCCTGTCGAGACCCGTTTCCTCAGTACTCAACTGGCTGATTCCGTCCCTTCCCGAGTGTTTAGTAAGCCTCGGCGCTGGGAGCGCGGCGCTAGGAGGAGCACCCTGCCCTAGTCCACACTTCACTCCGCTTCCTCGGTCCCCGGTCAGCAGACCTCAGACGCTGACAGCAGGAGCGCGTTTTTAGACAGTATCCATGTCTCCTTCTGAAAATCGGCTTTGGGTCCGAGGTTAATCACCTGGCTTTGATTAAAATAGTGCCCTGTCTGGATTTCGCGTCTTGTTTGTTGTTAAATATGGGCCTATTTGCCTAGGTGGTGAATGGAAATGCTGCACTCCTGAAGCCACAGTAATCACACAGCTGGCTGTGAGTGCCAAGTGCGAAAATAACCCTTTGTTCTGATTTTTTAAATCTGTGGACTACAACAGCCCTCGTGGGGACAGTAACCCACACAGTAGATTAAAAGCCTGTTAAATGTTATTTTCAGCTTGGCAGAGCACCAACTGCTGGGGTGCCTCAGTCCCACCTCTTTTGAAATATGGCAAATGTGCCGCAGCCCGGTGACAAGGCTGGTGTGCCATTTTAGAGAGACCGAGTAACTATATAGACACGTGGAGTTCGGTTCACTCTCTGATTCCTAAATATAAAATGCAGCCTGAGCCAAGGGGTGAGCCGGCGGCTTTGACCTCCCAAATGCCCACCATGTGCCCCAAATCACCCTAAATAAAGTTATGATCTAGTAAAAAGTATACCATACTACCCCCTACTGAACTACAAACCTCTCCTATATTGAAATTCTTGAGTTCTCTCCGGTGAAAATCCCAGAAGCTTTCATTGCCTTAGTGGTTTTCTGGGCTTCCTCTTTTTTGTTGTTTAAAATTCTCAACCAAAACACAGGCACAACTTGTATTTTTCTATGTAGGAAGCCTTGGGTTATCCATTAATTTTAAATAGTTTGATTCTGGTCAAAATCGTCTTTAGACCACAGTTCTCACATGATATGGAGGATTTGAAAACTGCTTTTCAGCATAAGTAGTAGAAATTGGCAATCTGAGTTGCATTAAGTCTTGCTACGAAGTCAATCTTGCAAGAATATTCCCTCAGTTATAGAACGTGGCTCTAAAAGCATCACCAGTAAAAAGCAACCGGTTGGAGATCCACGCTAGAGGAAATACCCAAGCTGTATGTCAAATATGTAAAATTCATATCAAGAAGTTCACCTTTACATTTATTTATGAAATCCCTCAGAGAATTTCTACCTTGCTAAGGACAAAAGGAGAGCTCATAATTTCTGAATTCACTGAAAAGAGTCCCAGAGGTTATGCTGCCAAGTGAAAATAAATCCAATCCAGCGCCACTACACAATGGATTTAAACATGTACACCTAGACCGATGAAGAGAATTCCAGCCCCAATCTATATTTGGGCAGATCATAGTCTTATAAAAGATGTGGGGGAGCCTTCAGTCATTAACATGTGTGAGCTTTAGAAATGTATCATGTCACTGATTAAAAATAAAGACTAGAACTTCTTCATGCTGTGTGATCTGAAGAAAAGTACATACCTTTCTAGTCATCATGGTGCTCACCCTCATCATCATCACCATCACCACCACCATCATCACCATCACCACCATCACCATCACTATCACCACCACCATCATCACCACCGCCACCATCACCATCATCACCATCACCACCACCATCACCATCACCACCACCACCACCATCATCACCACCACCACCATCACCATCATCACCACCATCATCACCATCGCTATCACCATCATCATTGTTATCATCACCACATCACTATCATCACCATCACCACCACCACTACCATCATCACCACCACCACCATCACCAATCGTCACCATCACCAGCATACCATCATTATCACTATCATCGTCACATCACTATCATCACCATCACCACCGCCATCATCACCATCATCATCATCATCACCACCACCACCACCTCACTGTCATCACCATCACCACCACTACCCCATCATCACAATCACCACCACTGCCATCATCACCCCATCATCGCCATCACCACCATCACCATCACCACCATCACTGTCATCATCACCATACTGTCATCATCACCACCACTGCCATCATCACCATCATCATCGTCATCACCACCACCACCTCACTGTCATCACCATCACCATTATCACCATCACCATTATCACCATCACCACCATCATCATCACCATCACCACCATCATCATCGTTACCATCATAATCACTATGACCATTATCATTAATGTCACCACCACCATCACAGCAGCATCATCATTATCATGTAAGTGCAGTTCTATTTATGGAGCACAGTAAACACTGGGCTATGAGGAATGGGTAGGGCATGGTATTCTGTATGTTGGCTGGTTTGGTTGCGATGTGAAGTAGAAACAAACATTAAGGAGTGTTAGAATAGCTACTATGACACCGTGACCTTACGGCAGAGACTTGGAGTACAGACGCAGAGAACTCGAAGTCCGGTCCGACCTCTAGCCATCACTAGCTTTCGGTCCAAGTCTGTCTCTTATGCTCTATGAGCCTGAGTTTGCTCTCTCATGCATGAAATGGGGTAATAATAATAACAACAACAACAACAACACTGGTCTCAGAAGTTGTGGCTTGCACGTAGTATCCTTATCAAAATGCCCATATTGCAAGCAGAAAACCAAGCTCATTAAGGTTGGATAGCTTACACAAGGAAGTGCAGCTCTTAACTGGCAGACTCTGAGTATGAATTGGAATCTTTTCAATTAGAAAATTCATGCTCCCAACTACTTGTCTATAGTGCCACTGTAATATGGGATATTGCACATTTATTGCTGCTCTCCACTTTAAAGACTCACAAGAAACTTCTAGATAAGTTTGCAGAAATATGCAGAAAATTCACTCTTATTTGAGATGGATTTTAGAACAAGCTTATGTAAAATAAAAGTCCATTTACAAATTGTTTTCTAATCTATCAATTCCCTCTGTTCTATTAAATGGGAATTATTTCTCTTTCTCTTATAAATATTCATTACAAAAGTACTTAAACAACACATATTATATATAATTATATAACTTACATATATTATACATGTAATTATATATATGTACACACACACGTCATCACCAATTATGCTTTTAGACACTATTCCTTAATCTTTCCTTCAACCTGAAATCATCTTTTAAAAGTAACTTGTCCTGTGTGAAATAAAAAAACATTTATAAATATCACTTTTGCCTTTCAATAGTTTATAAGTCAACTGGGGAAGTTCCAAACACACTTGAAATACGTGAGTAGAAAAATCCAAATCTGTGCAATTTGACCAGATGAAGAAGTAACTGAGTGTAAATTCCATAGACATGGAAGGAAGGAGTCGATATTGGTTGGTGAGGTGGGGAAGTCTCCTTGGAGGACATGGAATCTGGCATGAGAGAGAATGTGTCTGGGGAGGATGGGAGAGAATAGCTAATTTCTAGAGGTGAGGAACTGTTAGTAGTACCTGACTGAGAAACATGAAAAAGTCTCATGAGATGAAATGGTTGTGTATCTGTGGGACAACAGGAGTCTCCTTCACTGCTTGTGGTGGTATCAGTCAGTAGATACTTTGGAAGACTGTTTGTCATTGTCCAGTAAGTTGGAAGGGATACATATTCCATGCCTAAGTAATTCTGTTGGTAGCAGTATGAATGAGAGGTACTTCAGGATACAGAAACACTATTGTCTGTAAAAACAAAGAGTGAAAAAATCCAAATGCCCCCCTCCATTAGAATGGATAACTTTATGGTGGTGTGTGTCCAGTACACACAAAGAATTCTAATTTGAATGTGACATGACAAAACAATGAAAACAAATAAGAACTACATGCAACAACATGGCTGGATTCCACAAATACAATGTTGAATGAAAGAGTAAAACAATGGAATTTATACATACAAATTTACATAAAGCATAGAAACAAGGAAAACCAAACTATATAGTTGAGAGATATTTAAGTGGTAAAACTATAATTAAAAAAGCTAATGGTAGTCAGAAAAGATAGGCTCATCCGGGGTGGAGGGGGAGAGTTGTACTGAGAAGGGGACACAGGAGGCCTGGGGTATGGGCAGACTCTGACCTCTGGGCTGGGGTTGGTTAAAGAGGTGTTACGCATCCTTGCCATAGATGTTACGCATGACTATATGTCTGTTGTAATTCATAATTTAAAAAAACCCAAGTGGTAGAACTTCTAAAAGGAGAAAATTCGTTAGTCTATACTTGACTATGAGAATGTGTCTGGCACATTTGGTGGGGGTGCCTTAGGTAGGAGTTTCATGAAGAGGAGCATGGGGGCTCTCGGAAGGCTGCAGTGGGGCCACGTGGAGGCAGAAGCACTTTGGGCAGAATGATAGAAACTCAACTTCTAGTTTATTATAGACATTTCTAATATTGTTTTTATTTTCAATTTACATGCCAGTTAACATATGTTAACGAATCCAGATGAATATATATGCATGCATAAAATCATATATATGATAAATATATATTATCACATATATAAATAACCAATTTATATATAGATTGCGCATTTGGGGCTGGAGGAAAAGATAGCAGCAGAAAAGTTGTTTTGAAAATACTGACAGACGTTGGGAATGTATTTTCCTCTTTCTTTTTCCCTTTTATCTCTTCCTTGACACACAGCCCTACCCTGCACACACATACGTACACATGCATGCATGCACACACATGCACATGTATGCACACACATGTACAATTACATATTAGAAATGCCTGTAGGTAGGTTCTTACAAACCTAGTTTCATGACTGTACAAATAGCTTCTGTTGTTAATGGAATGTTCCAGTAAACACACTGTTTCCCGGTAGCCTGGAGTTAGCAGTCTTCTCCGTCATGCCTGCTCACCCAGTAATCCCTGGGGGCAGGGAGATGCTGTATGTGGCCCGAGCGGCCCCACACCAGAACCTAAACTCTGGGTTCCTTCTCCCCAGTCCCATCTCCTTTAAGAAGGTCCTTTAATCAGGCGTGTGTTTTTAAATACGTTGCTAGTAAAATTTAGTAATCGTGTTTCTGGGAAGAAGAATTTAAACAGTCTCTCCCTGACTCACAACATGGCAGAATCATTACGTCTTGGTCGACCAGTTCCCCAGCCACACGGCGGAAGGAGCAAATCTCCATGCACCGCAGCCCAGACGGCGTTCGTGCAGGTGTAACACCCCCCCCCCCGTTAGCTTTTAATAAAGCTCAACCGTCAGCTGCTAACACACAATTAAAACTTTTACAATAAAAAGAGTAAGATTTATAGACTAGAGGTGGAAAAGAAATCTGACTTGAACTTTTCAACAAGTGTCGAGATGTTGTTAGAAGAAATCACTGAGAAAAAACCATGAAAACCGTGGCCCTGATTTCAAAAGAAAAATGCAAATGGAAGAAAATAAATCCTGGAGATTATTATTAATGAGAAAAAAATCAAATTCTCCCGAGTAGTTTTCACGATATCCCTTAACAGGCCTTCTCATAGAACACACAAGTACTACAGTAAAAACTAATGAATCCCTCCCCTGTGATTCTTCCAGAATTTACCTAGTGAATAAGTTTGACTATTTAGATTTGACTCTTCATAATATCACAAGGTCATTACCCCATCCAAACCAAAATAAACACTTCAGGGCAACATTAATTCAGGAAATCACATAATGCCAGTATTTTCATATCAAAACGGATAAGCTACTATTCCTCACGGTGGGAGAGGAACGTGTTTACTCGCTGCTCACCAAGGCCTCTGTCTCCATGAAGAAGGGGCCTCCATATTCCTACGCAGCAGATGCTGCAAGTGACAATCCACAGGCTTACATGTGGCCTGCATGGAACATTTGATTTTGTGTCATATTCTCTATTTGGTATCTTTACCTAAGAATGCTAGATTTTGTGTCATATTCTCTATTTGGTATCTTTACCTAAGAATGCTAGATTTTTGTCTCTTCCTGAGTCCAGCTCTGAGTCCATCCCCACAGTCCCTGATACCCTCTGTGCTCACGTGCCCCACTGGCTTCCCTCATGTCTACTTGTCTGCCTGGTGCCTCCTGCTATTTTGGTTCTCTGCCTGTGTTTAACCTCACCATGTGTTACAGAAATCAAAGTCCCGTATGTTTGTCTCTATTTAGAGAGTTATAGAAAACAGACTTGACATTCCAGTCCAAATTCTATTTTCAGAGCTATCAGAAAAGGTCACATGTCACAAATGAGGGGGATTCCCAAACCCCATCTTGGTAATCCTGGATTAGCCTAAATATTAACTTGTCAATTCAAATAAGAAATAAATGAGCTTTCCTCATTCATAAAATGTCTTTCCTCATTTGTAAACACTTACAGCAGAAAAGGGCAAAAACAATTTTTGGGCGAATTGTGGCAAAGAAAATTTTGGTTTAGCCAACAAAATGAGTACGATAGGCATACTGCAATAATACTGTAATCCTGCCCCGCTGGTAGAGGTGGGTTTGCGCATTTAGATAAGAGCGTCCTCATCACCAGTGCGAAGAAGTTATGATCTCTGACAAGGTTCACAATAATCATAAAATAAGTACAAACCACTTGTCTTGGAAAAGCACTGGATTTGCTGGCCCTGAATCCTGGAGACAGAGTCTCTACTGTGCCTTTTGAAACAGGTGACGAATGACCTGTTTAGTCAGCTTAAACATTTCTGCTACAAAAAGGGTTTTTAGTTTGGTGTCTGTGGTAATCTTTCTGATTCTCTTGGAACTCTATACAGAATTTGTACAAGATTCTGTTTTTTCTAGAGTTAAGTATCTAGAGTTTTCTCCAGATTCTCAAGGGCAACCTTCTTTTTTAAAAAATTTTTATTGAAAAAAAGTTTTTTTTTAAGAATTTATTTATTTGAGAGAGAGAGAGAGAGCGTGCGAGTGAACACAAGTGGGGAACAGAGGCAGAAGGAGAAGCAGACTCCCTGCTGAGCAGGGAGCCCGACGTGGGACTCCATCCCAGGACTCTATCCAATGACCTGAGCCGAGGGCAGACGCTTCACTGACTGAGCCCCCCAGGCGCCCCTCCAGGGCAATCTTCTTCAAAATGTGCTCCATAGACTACTTGCATCATTATTATGGATAGTTTGAGAAAATGAAGGTTCCTGAAGGTGGAACATTAAAATTTGCATTTTAATCAATGGCCCTTATGAATCCTCGCCCTAATATTAGAATGACCTTCTCTCCACGCACACATGTGCACAGGCACGCACGTACCCCAACCGACTTGTGTATCTATTTCTCAACTTCCCTTAATTCAATTAAAAACAAAAAGTAGTGCACATGAGTTACAAAGAAGCAATCCCGCAGAGGGCCCCAATGAAGACAGCTCAAATATATCGCTCTCTGGCAGTCTGTTTTGATCCAAGGGTAAAATGTAAACTAGCCAGGGGGATTTATGGACTCGATGTCCTTCAGACAATCCTCCATAAATATAACTTCCCCCCACTGGGCATTTCAGGAGGATTAGAAAGCAGCATTCAAGGTTTTCTCCACTGACAAGAACCTGTAGGCCAGAAATTCTGCGTCTCCACTAAGGACAAAGCTGTGTGATTTGTTAATCAGCTGGGCAGAGGGCAGGATTAAGACTTTATTCTCTTCTTTCTGAGAACTCTGCGCAGCTGCACGGTCTAGGGGGGG
>CM052897.1:121639723-121667711 GCA_028534135.1 Potos flavus | reverse complement strand
TTCCTTCCTTCCATCTTTCCTTCCTTCCTTCCTTCCTTCCATCTCTCCTTCCCTTGTCCGTCCGTCCTTCCTTCCTTCCTTCCTTCCATCTTTCCTTCCCTTGTCCTTCCTTCCCTCCTTCCTTCCTTCCATCTTTCCTTCCTTCCTTCCTTCCTTCCATCTCTCCTTCCCTTGTCCTTCCTTCCTCCTTCCTCCCTCCCTCCTTCCCTCCTTCCTTCCATCTCTCCTTCCCTCCTCCTCTCCCTCCCTTCCTTTCTTCCCCTCTCTTTCTCTTTTTTCCTTCTTTCCAGTAACTGTATTAACAAATAACTCAAAGCTGCGTCTCCTCCCAGGAGACCACCTGCTCCCCAGCACCCCGGGCCCTGCTCCCTGCTTCCTGCCGTCCGTTGCAACAGATAACTTCTTTATTACGCAAACCCACACTCTCATCTTTTGTCTCTTTCTGGGTGTGTGTGCAACGGTCAAAAAAAAAAAAAAAAAAAGGTAATAAATAAATTTTAAATGTAATCCTTTTTCATGACTTTTCTCATCCTTGGTATCAAAATCAGGACACAGTCTGACAATTATGTGATTGCTCCCTGTTATTTCTTCTACTCCTTTGGTCTGACAATCTGTATGGCCATGTCTTCAGGTAAAATCGTGTGTGTTGAAACTATCAGGATGCTCATTGTCTGCTGTGAGGGTCCTTTAGAAAATCTTTCTGAAATAAATAACAAGTAAATGAATAGTGTGGGGCTGTTGGTCAGGAGGAAATTAGTGACACACGGGTTTGTTCATGAAAGTTTGAGTTTGGTCTTGTGGCGCATTTCAAGTTCACCTCTGACAACCGTTCTGAAATAGAGAAATTTCGTGCACACCATTTATGATTTCTCGGGGGAAATGCTAGGGTGCTTCACAGAAGCTCCCAGACCACCAGGTGTCAGGTTTGGGTCCCGTCCCTCTGTCCTCTGCGAACCTGAGGCCAGCCGCCCTCCCAGGCCCTTCTGTTCATCCCAACCACAGTCACTCAGGTGTGGCCTTCTAGAACATTCCCTGAGCCCCTGGGTCCCCTGGTGTCCTCACATGGCTCCCCCGCAGCTGTGTCCGTTTCACAAAGAAGGTCCGGCTTCGGAGGAGAGAAGGTTGCCGTCAAGTACGAGAGACGGGGTGCCGCTGGCCACTGGAGGCTGAAACCCAGGCCGCTCGTTCTTCCACAGTCGCAGAGCCGCGGCCGGCTGTTTGCACAGGACGTGGGACAGACGGGGGCCGTGATGGTCTGCCCGCGTGGCGGCCGCAGGAGGGGCGCCTGCTAGTGAGCGCGGAGCCGGGAGCTCGGGGAGCCACGGCGTTCAGGGGTCTCTGGAAGCCAGCGCTGGTTCGACTCCGCGCCTTCTGCCCCTGTGCTCTGTGAGGGCTCGCTCTCCTGACCCAGGCAGATTCTGTTCTTGGGGCCTCGACCAGGAACGTGCATCCAACACCTGCCCCCCGTGGGGTCGGAGTGTCTCCCACCGAGGTGAACACCGGATGTTTCGACGTCAGGAACAGAATCCACGGATGCACTTTACATTCTTTCCCCAGCTGGTGCGCGGCAAGGACACCACGACACTCGGGCGTCTTTCCCGGCCCACGGCGCGCTGGCCTGGACGTGGGGCGGACACGGGAACTTCTCCGACTCGGTGACTTGTCCGTGCCAGGCCTGCAGCCTGCCGGGAGGGGACAGATGGCGGGTGCTGTCGCTGGTGGATGCGCGGCCCTCGCGGCCCAGGGGCGTGGGGAACCAGGACAAAGGGCCCGGAGCACGCGGGGTTCTCTAATCGGGGAGCGCTCGCTCCAGGCTCCGGAACTCACAGTTGTGTGACCGCAGGCGAGCTGTGTAATGTCGCCTCCCTTCACGGGTCAATCCGACCGCGGGGACAAGCCCACGGTACCTCCCGCACGCCCACCCGTTCCGCGTCGCAGCCCAAGGCCATCGCCCTCGAGGACGCTGCTGACGTTTGGTCACTTGAGCCCCTTGGAGGGGGGCTTCGTGCCAGACGCCACGCTGGGGATTACGCTTCCTTCCAACCCTGGGACCAGCGTCCCGCGTCCGCACCATCGACGTCAGCTTTGACGATGGAGCAGCACAGACGAGCCATTGCGTCCCGGGGCCCTCGTCTGGAAGATGGGGGTGCGGCACACGTCCCCCATACACTTATTTCCAGACCCACAGGAAACCCCGTGTGGTGATCTGAACACACACACGCACGGTGCCCTCAGAAGGGGCCACACCCGTTGTGTTGGTCACTGAGAAATCCAGGCGGATTGTAGGGGGTGTGAGAAGTGTGCAGAGGTCCTCAAAGCCCCCCCCCCCGGAGTTAGTCCAAGCTCCGCCGGGGGCCGTGCCTTCTCCTCCGCCTTCAGGCGCTCAAGACGTCTGATCCTATCACTGCGGAGCCTGCGGGGTGGGGCGCACGGGTGTTTCTAGAAGAGAGTCTATAAATAGCCCGCATTCCAGGGCGTCCCCCGAGGAGCTAGGTCTATAAAGACCCCGATAATTGTGCTTGTTGCCTCCTTTTATTGCGTGCCCTGCATCGGATGATTAGTGTGTTTTTCAGGCTAATGGCAACAGTATGTTGAACGAAAATGCCATTCCTGGGTAAAATGATCAATCTCCTTGACTCCACCAGTAAACACATCCCATCGGGGGGTCGCTAATATACTTTTACGGCCTCCCTGTCAGAGGGGCCATCACCACGCTTGATAAACTCTTCTTTGGGGGCTTCTTTTTAATTTTATTTTTTATGCAATCATGGGAGACCATAACCCATAAATTTGGCCTGATGCTCTCTCACTATTAACTAATCCTGAAGCAGCCCCCTGGGGTCCGCCAGGCACAAACCCTTCGGAGGACGTGCGTGGGTTATTGGAAATGATATCCGCCCTGGGATGGAGGGTTAGAGACCCAGCAGCTACTGTTGTCTTTGCCATCCGAGCGACAACTTGACTAAATGTCATTTAGTCCAAGTGCTGGATTCTGCAGGATTTGCAGATGGCACTGACTATTTGTCTTTAATAAATTCATTGACTCACAGAAGAGGTATTGGATTGTTTGCTGGAGAAAAGGCTGTGTCAGGGGCACCAGACCGCTGATGGGCCGTTTCTCATTAGGTCTGCCGAGGCTCCGAAGTGCTCACATCCAAATTAAGCACCAGAGCCTTTTTGGAAAACACTGGAACAGCTGCGCAACGGGGAGCGGAATTTAAACGTGGTCCCCGGTCGGGGGCATCAAGGGGCGTCGCCGAGACCCCGCCGCCCATCCGGACCCGCAGGCGCGGCCGTGTGCCTCCGTCGGGGGCCATTCACGGGGTCCTGCGGGGGTCGCTCCCGGGCTCCCGCCCCCGAAAGCCCCAAGTACAGAAGCTGTTTCTGAGGACAGTTTTCAGCGACCAAGGACAATTATCCACAAACGGTTGTTTTCAAACTAAAACTGAAATTTAAGAGACATCTGAAGCTAACTGTGGGAGTAGTTTCCCTTTTGAATTTCATATTTATCTACCTGGAGATCTGGGGAGATGAAGGCTAGAATCGATGGCACCTTAAACCCCTCACAGTTCTGTCGTAATTTTGGCTAATCTTGGATCGATAGTTCCCACTGCAGTCACTCCATCCCTGGGATCTCAGCTAAATCTGCACCAGGCCACGAAAGCCTTCTGTCATAAAATCAGTAATAATCAAATATCATCTTACAAGGAACTCTCAATTCCAAGGTATTTTTTTCTTCTGCTCGTTTGGTTCCTCTTGCTTGCGTGCGTCACCTGGGGGCCGGGGGCAGGCATTGGCTCGGTGCACTTAACATCCTGTGAACGCGGAGTCATTTCGACTCTCAGATTACGAATAGGAATGTTTTCTTTTTATGAATTCGACAAGTATTTACTGAGCGCCTGGCCTACAGTAGTCTTTGTCCTCCTGCTCGGAAGGAAGAGTGAACAAAAGGGAAGGAATCTCTCTCCTCGTGTGGCTTTCGTTCCGGGTAGAAGAGGCGGACCACACGCGTGTGCACGTGTGTGCAGTCAGTCCTCTGGAGGATGGGGTGTGGGGCCTGGGGGGCCGGCGCGGTGTGATGGGCTTGGGCAAAGGCCCAGGGGGACACACATGAAGACCGGTGGGCGGCTCTCCTACAGGGGCCGCGAGGCCTTCCACCCACGCGCACCTGTGCTCATCGCCACACCTCCCAGCCGCTGATCGCGGTCACTGCCGTGTCCTGGGCGAGCTATGCAGTCAAAGCCTCGTGCTGCTTCCGGAGAAAGGAGGGTCCTGTGACCTTACGTGCCGGGTTGGGGTTTCAGTTCAAGAGCATGGGATTTAACAATCCCGTCTTGGGGCGGACGGCCCTTTCCCACTCCCTCCCAAGATCCCGCCGCGAACTGCAGAGGTGGGAGGCCTCTGTGTGCGGCCCGGAGATGTGGAGGGGGCTGCTGCGTTTTCAGCCAAATGCGGTGGGCCGGGCGCCCATCTCCTTACGCGGGATCACGGCTGGTCGGCGTGGTACCGCCGCAGAGCCGTCTCCGTGGCGGGCTCTCGGCCAAGGGTCCCTGAATCGGGTCCCTTACAGTTTCCCTGACGGCTTCCCAGAGCGCTTGCCGGCTCTGACGCACCCGTTTACTCTCGAGCTGCGAGCAGCCCCTCATTAACCCAAACTCCTCGACACGCGTGCGCCGTGACGGGCCTGCGGTCGCGTGATTTTGCATGTGTGTCAGCGGGACATCGAGCCTATCTCCTGCGCCGGTGTCCCTTGGAGGCCACCCCGGCACGATGGCCTAGCCAGGCGGCCTTTCTTCTCCGTCCCCGTGCGGGGCTCTCTCTGCCCCTGAGTCTGGGAGCTGGGACGCTCCGGGGCTGGCTCCTAAGCCGCGGGAGAGTCCCTCACCGCGAGGCACCTCCCTGGGTGGTGGGGAGCGCTGGTTCCTCTGCGCGGAGCTGCAGGACCGTCCCCCGAGTTCAGGCAGGCCTGGCAGACGAAGCGTGGTGGCTCGTGACCCGTCCTTCGGCATCCGCGCTCGGAAGCTGGGTCACTACGGGGAGATGGATGGGTTTGCTTGGAGGCCATGGTTTTATCCACACTGACAAGTCCCAGGCTATCAGGTTCCCCTGCGTTGGCTGCCGGGGGCTTCTGAGTTAGAGTGAAAACCTTTAACTCGAGTGTATTTTTGGTTCTTCCGTCTCCCTCTGGCTTCTCGATCGCCTCCCCTTCTTCGATCCCATACGCCTGTTTGAGTTAGCCGTGCGATCTCTTTGGCTGACGTGGTGTGTAAACCAACCGGGAAAAACACGACAATATATAGAAATGTGTGTGCTACCGCCGGTACAGGGCCCCCGGATTTTCACGAGGACGGAGCTGTTATTTTGGGAAATAGGGAATTTAGCGAACGTATGTTTGTCCAGCTATTTCTAACAACCATTAACTCTCAATTGCTTTTCAATTATATGCATAAGAAATGAGCTTGGAATTCTGATGTCCCCGATGACCGTGTGATACAGAATGTGTTTTTAGTGCCTGGAGAGTGTTCCAGGTGACGTTCCCCCTTTGGTGGAATATCGTCTCAGGCTGGGCCAGCACCCCCCAGCAACCTTTCTGCAGTCACGGGGAATGTTCCGGATCTGCCCCGTCCACGATGGTGGCCACAGCCGTTCCTGGCCACGGAGCACGGACCCAGGGCTGGTCAGACTCAGAAACCGGACTTTAAATTTTATTATTGAGTTTTGGTCCCACTTGAGTAGCCACATGTGGCTAATAGCTACCCCGTTAGAGCAGGATTTAGGAGTAATGCACGAGCTGCTGTCCGAGGAGATGACAGCCGCAGCTGCAAAAATGCCGGAGGCTTTTCAGACACGGCAGCAGCGGTGAACTTGCAGCTACAGGAGAAGGAGGGCAGGGGAGGAGTTCTGGGCTCGGAGCACGTGGGAGGGCTGAAGGCACCCGCCTTGTCCAGGGAGCAGGGGGCGGCCTGCGACCCACCCGCGTGCTCCCACGACTGGAGGCTGTCTGATGGGTGTCCCGGACGCCAGCCCGCAAGCCAGCCGCCTGGTGAGCCCAGAGGGTCTCGGGGGCCGTGGAGTCAGGTAGGACACCCCGTCGGCTGCTGCCGCCACGGACGTCTCCACCCCCCTCACACCTGCCGGGCTCTCTGGCTGCTGTGGCGAAAACGCGTGTCACAAACAGTGAGGACATCCTTCCAAGGTCGCCAGACAGCCGAGACACAAGTTGACGTGGACCCTGCACGCTGGAGAGCTTGAGGAAGCAAGACAGCATTCCGGGTTCCCTGATGCTCCCGGGGGGGGCGGGGGGAGGGACAGGCTGGACGCACCTGCCCTCGCCCCTGCAGCCAGGGTCACCCGGGGCCGAGGAGAACGTGACCCGAGACCCACAGATGCAGGAATCGGGGCGGCCAGGTACTGACTGTAGAGATGACGCTGTGCTCACTCAGCACCTTCGTGAGCGGGCTTGTCCCTGACTCGGCCCAGGACGTGACCTCGCCCCTGTGGCTCGTCCTTGTTCCCACCCATGTCAGCACTGACCAGCTCCGCGCCCAGGCCAGTTTCCCTGCTGCGGCGGTGGGGGTGGGGGGGAGTCTGGGCCAGCCTCCGACTGGACACCAGCATCCCTGTCGTGCAGACTGTCGTGCGCCGACCGAGGTCCCACCGGTCCCGCTGGTGAGAAGAGCGAGCCTCTCCCTGCACCCACGCTGTTTGCCGGGGCTGTTCCCTTGTGCCGGGCGTGGCCGTCGGCTAAGGACCGCGGGCAGCTGGTGCTCAGACACCCACGTGCGTCCCGCCCCGAAGCCCCATTTCCCCAGAAGGCCTGACTCCAGGGTGCACGGGGCTGTCTGGCCCGAGGCTGTGCCCGTCTCACCGCCCTCGCTGCAAACAAACCGCCTCGGCCCAGCCCTCTCGGGGAAGCTGCTCCCGTTGCCGGAAGAAAGACCAGCGCAGCTGCGTGGTTCTTTGACGGCTGTTTCCAGCGGACGTGGGGGTCCCGGCGTGCGGGGCTGCCAGGCTTCCCTGCCCACTGGGGACCCTTTCCATCAGGAGATTTCAAATCCAGTTTGCGGCAGCTGCTCTGAGTGAGGGACAGATAATGCCCCTCCGACACTGTCCTTGGAAGTCGCCCTTGCTTTCTCTGCCGTCCTTTCCTGGAAGATGGCAGTATTTGTTGAAATGGTGAATGGGGCAGGAAAGGGCTCGAATTCATCTTTCTCCATCAGACCATTTAAGCAAATTAATATCAAAGAGCAAATTTTCTTGTCTTCTTTGTATTCTTGCTAAAAGCTAGGAGAGGTAGAGAAATCTTGGGGTGCTGAAATTTTGCCTGGGGAGAAGCAATTACAGAAGCTGGCGTTATCAGCTGAAGCTCCACGGAGTACTACGTGTGGGATTCTGGTTGGTGGTTTGGTAAATCAGCTCTCAGTAGGGGTAGGGAAGGATGGGACCCACTCGCTCTTTGCATGGATTGGAAGTTACGTTTCTACACTTACTATTCCCTCCCTGATTTCCCCGGTCTGTTTGCCTCCTGGCTTTGCTAACGCCGTGGCTGCGTCGAGATGGCTGCGTGTTCCCCGGACGGTGTGCGGCCAGGGAGCCCAGCGCTGGGACGCGGAGTAGCCACGAGACTCCGTCTGAGCTCCAGCTCTGTGACCGCCAAGTAGGATGGCATCGGGTCTCTGTTCCCCCGTCCGAACCGCCGGCACGCGGCTCCACGAGGCGTAGTTTCCCCTACAACTGTGGCTCCAGCGGGGAGGACAGAGCCTCCCCCACGGCGGGAGCTCCCCGAATGCCCAGCGAGTGACGGATGGCATCATTCACACCCTGGCCAGTCCAGCCAGTGCAAGGACAGCACAGCGGGTGAGCCACAGCAGTTCGGGTCTAAAGGGCCAGCCCGTTGAAATAAAAGTATCCTAGCAGTGAAATTATGGATACTGGATTCTTCCAGGCAAGTCAGAAAACACCTGCTGATGACCTTTGGAAACTCAGCCCCTCTAATGTTTTGTTTTGTTTTTTTAAGATTTATTTATTTATTTGAGAGAAAGAGAGAGAGAGCGAGCATGCATGAGTAGGAGGAGCAGAGGGAGAGGGAGCGAGAGTCCCAAGCAGACTCCCCGCCCAACACAGAGCCTGACACAGGGCTCGATCCCAAACCCTGAGATCATGACCTGAGCCCAAACCAAGAGCTGAATGCCTAACGGACTGAGCCACCCCGCCGCCCCAAAACTCAGTCCCTCTTAACCTGACGCAGTGGTTCGAAAAGATGAACTCATGTAGCTGGTCATTTATCTACGTCTCCGTTTTACCACAGTTCTTCTAGATGCTTTAATCGAATCCAACCCAAGTGATGACTTTTCAAGTTATTCAATGGTTGTCCTAAACTGTATTCTAAATCTGCGCCCACGGGGGTGCGCCGCGCCGGGGGGCGTGGGTTTGTCTATGTTTCAGCACAAATCCCATCCAAACCATGTTGTGCACAAATGTTCCGGGAGAAGTAGATATTCCTGCCCTGATGGGATCTTCAGGTGAGGACCTGTGCATCCCTGTGTCTGAAGAGCCCCAGGGAGGAGCCGTCTGAAACCGAGCCCGGGGCGTGCCCGTCCCTCCAGCACCCGCTAGGATCCCCGACAGCGTCAGGTGGCAGATAGGGACCCTCCCACCAGGGCACATAGGGACCCTCCCGTCAGCCCAGTCTGCGGCTTTTGTCTCAGCGACTTCTCTGCTGCTCTGGTGTGTTTATTATGTCCTTGGCCCCTGACAACGCGGGTCACTCAGCATTTGGGACTTTCCGTAGTGTGTTAGCAAGACCACAGATCCACCTGTGTTTCTGTCTTACGTATATTTGTAACTGTTCCTTTATTCTCTTGAAATAGAAATTGTGGGATAGTAACATAATGGCCACGTGCGCTGCATTCTACAAGCTGGAAATGTCTTTGCGGAGGCCTAAATGTTAATTGGTGTCATTGCCTGTGCTACCTTTGACCCCAAAGTCTCACCTGGGAATTCTCCTAAGAAAGTTACTGGGTAAGTTCACACAGGCATCTGTCCCCGAGCCAGTATTTCCCACAGTATTCATGCCGGTATTTCCCACAGTACCAAGAAGTATTAGCAGAATAAGTATCCAACCAAAACTAAGGTAGGTTGTATCCCAACAAAGGAGCTCGCGCAAACTTCTCCCTCGATAGTATGTTTACTCACGAACTTTTATGCACTGTGTTGGAAATTCGGATACTGAATGGCACACATCCTGTGTTTTCTTTTTGATAATAACTTTGTGTAAATGTGCTTGCATAAAATATATATCTGGCAGGACATACACCAAAAATGATAGAAACACATATCTGGTTGGCGGGGTTGTGAGGGATTTTTCAATTGGATTTTTAGGATCTGTATGAATTGTCTGGATTTTCACCATGGGCATACGTTATGTTTTTAAAAACAAAAAGCTAAACATAGAGAAGGAAGAACATGGGACTTCCTCTTTTCCAACGCACGTTAACAAGTAGGTCGCCCTCTGACCAGCGGGTGACGAGAGCCTGTGCCCCTCGCCAAGCCCGTGACTCCCGTCCGATGTTTCAAAGCAGAGCCGAGAACTGCCTTCCTCAGTGTGGCTGCTGTTTGGTCGAGCAGCTAGACTGAGAAGCCGCGGGAGCCTTACCTACATTCAGTTTCGCCTGACACAGGTCACTTCCTCAGGAAGCAAGTGAAAGGAAAACCGCTTCATGCGTCCCTGGGGGACGGGCTTTCTGGGATTTCTCAGTCAAGGACATCGTCTTCTGCCTGGTGACGATGTCAGACAATACGTATTACATACACCTGTGATGCTAAGGGGCGCCCTTTCTGGATGGTTCTTTGACCTTTTCTGTTCCCAAGGCTAGCACAAGCCCCCGATTTAACCGGAAGGCTTCACCTGGCAGAACGCACTTCAGAAATGTGGAATGAGTGCGTCCGGGTCTACCTGCGCCGTCTTCCCGGATTTTGCCTGTGACCTTCACGGCAGCACCAAGCCTCGCCCCCCTCCCCCCTGGGAGCTCGGTGCTGCGGGTCAGACGTGCTCAGCGGGTGGAAACTGTGGCCTTGAGTTGTGACGACTGTGAATGTGCACGGGGGTCCCATAAGTCGTGCCTGTGTTCACCGCTCTGCACGGAAATCGTGTGTGGAGTGACGCGTGTGTCTCCACCCCCCCCCCCCGACTCCCCACCACACACGGCTGGCGGGTCCTGTGTGGCAGCGGGAGGCCGTGGTGAAGAACAAGGCTCTGAAACCCCGCAGATGCGGGCGCGGATCCTGACCTCGCTACTAACAGCCTGTACGATTTTGGATATCTTTGTCCAATCTCCGTAATTCTCTGTGGGTTTTTTTTTTCTTGCATAATCCTTAGTTAAAAATGTCTACGCCATAGGATGGTTGAGAAAAATCAAAGGAATTCTCGAAAAGCACAGTCGTCCGGAGCAATTACACATGGTAATAACCCCCGTCATTATTGGCGTTGAGACGCTGTTGGCGGGGGGCCTTGGTGGAAGTGTGGGCGGAGTGCCCCCGGGGCTCCCCTTCCTCAGGCGCACGCTGCAAGGAGCCGGCAGCCACGCACTTCACCGTCTTGACCACCAACCCGTGTCCTCCCAGGGGGCCGGGGTCTGGGCGCCTCAGCCGGGCCGGGAGCTGGATGTGGGGCGTCTGAGCCCCGTGCGAGCCCCGGGACACGCGGGGGCAGGAAGGGGCGCTGCTGGTGCATGGGTCTCCCGTGAACCCGCGTCCACGGAGACACAGGTGGGGGACGGGACGTCCTGCTCGCCGCGGATCGGACAGTCCAGCGCCCACAAGCTCCAGGCTCAAGGCCCGTCTGTTTCTGTGACTGGCGTAACCTTCCCGCTTCTGTGTGTACTTGCTCCCCGCCTCCTGTCGCGCCGCGTTTCCGTGGACGAGGGGGACTCTCCCGTTAGCCGAGACCCCCCAGTTTCCCTCTTTTTAGCCATTAGGTATTTCTTCTTCCTTCGAGCTGGTGCACGCTAGTTATGAAGCGAGTGCATTTTCGGCCTGTTTCTCTGTGGCCCGTTTGGAGAATTCCCATTCTACCCCTCAGAACCTTCCCGCGTCGCGCCTGGAGGGAGCGTGTGCCGCCCGTCGTGGCAAGGTTCCCTTCGGACGGCCCTGCGCCTCCTCACGCCTCGTGTGTGCCGCTGGCCCCACGGCGTTCAGGACCCTTCACTCTTACTAGAGTGAGGATTACCATGTTATTGGTTATAAAGCCGCTAAGCTCTCTCTTCGGGTTTGTTTCACATCCCGATCTCCTGCGCCAACCAGGGCTGGCTGGCAGCGGGCGGCTGGACGAGGCAGAGAGGGGGCTGGCCACGGCTCGGCCCCCTCTCCGCCAGCGTTCAGCCCCCCGCGGGGGGAGCCTGGTGAACATCCATTAGCGGAGCCATACGGGACGGAATCTGACGTCAGCTGCTCCGCTGTTCCTGACGGTTTCCGGGTGCGTTCTCCTCCAGGGGGGAGGTACGGCAGCTCTGTACAGATCTCTGTTTAGTTATCCGATTTAGAACACGAAAATAATATTTTATCACAGAATTTGTAATTTCCAGGCGTGTAAGCAGAAGGGTGTTATAGATCCTCAAGTTAAATGCCAGCACGCGGTGGCGACTTGAGAAGGTCACAGGGCTTAGTGTGGTGAGCGAGAGGGAAAGGGCCCCGACTCCCCGGACTGCTCCGTCCTCCCACAGGGCTGGTCTCAGGACCTGCCCCGGCTTCTGTCTGACCACCGTCCTGTCCGCGTCTGTTGTTACCGGGCCGGCATCGGGGCCATACTCCGGTTCCGACAGGCTGGCGATGTGAGGCTGGGGGCTCTGTGAACATAGGAATCGTATCCCCCAAGTTACCAGGGGCCCTTTCCTTCTCAAGAACAACGGATGACGGCGGCAGTGATCACAGGAGTGGGGTCCAGATTCTCCACTCTGGTGTCCCCGCCCCCCCGGAGCCGGGCTAGACCCTCCTCACCCTCGTCCACGATCTTAGCAGAACCGCCGCCTCGCGCCACCTTCCCAGTCCTTCTGCAAACACCGGCCTGTGAGTTACAAGTTGTGCTGAGCAGCTTCTGTGTTGTTCGGATCCATCTGGTCTAATTACTCACCTGTCCCCCATTCGCCCATTTACTCCTCTTTATGAAGGGTTTCCTCCAGTTATCCCGAGCTCGCTGTGTCTCAGACAACGCCGGAGGACTACGGGGCTCGGGGATGGGTACATGCATGGACAGCCGACAGGCATGACAGGCAGATGGACACATGCCGCAGGGCCACGCCCCGGGGAGGGCGGGGGAGGCCAAGGTGTGAGTCGCGCTCCCGCACAGTGGGCGCACGTGGTGCAAGAAAGCAAAACTCGGCTCCGGGCTCCGTGCGGCCTCCGCACTCAAGCCGAGCAGGTGGGTTCCTGCTTCTGGAATCACCGAATCCAAGTTCAGCCTAGCTAACAGCCACTCATTCCCAAAATTCAGGAGCAAAGACATAAAATAAGATCCAAATTAGGAGCGTTCCTTAATCATCTCTTTTCCCACCACAAACATTCATCCATTTTCTTGGCCTTTTGGGCAATTTTTCAAAGCTCTTGGCATCCCAATTTTGAGTTTTCGCCAAGTTCCTCCAACTAAGCTGGATTATGGGTCAGCCAGAAATCAGTGTGTTGAGCTCAGAGCCCATAAGCTTTGGAGCAATGGATCTAATGAAAAATTTAATATCGCCCACTTCCTCTTTCTATTACCTTTTTGTTTGGTTTCCACAGGAATCTATCTCTGTGAGTGTTTGCTGTAGGCAGATGCTTTCTTATTCCTTTAGCCTTTGATGAAGGGGACAGCACAGCAGGGTGATCGCCTAGAGGGAGGTGGAGGGAAGGGGCTGGGAGTGCGTGTGTGCACGCGTGTGAGTGTACACGTGTGTGCACGTGTCTGTGCATGAGTGCAGGTGTGTGCATGTTCAGGGGCATGTGTGTGCATGTGTGTATGCATGACTGCATGAGTGCTGGTGTGTGCATGTGCAGGTGTGTGTGTGCGTGCAAGTGTGTGTGATGTGTGCACATAAGTGCAGGTGTGCATTCGCAGGTGCATGTGTGTGCATGCAAGTGTGTGTAAGTGCATATGTGAGTGCAAGTGTTGCGTGTGCATGTGCTTGTGCATGTGTGTGCAAGTATGCACGCATGCAGGCATGTGTGTGTGAGGGTGTGTGTGTGTGTGCATGCATGCGAGTGGGGTCCACATACAGGCATGTTTACATGTGGGTGTGTGCATACGTGCAGGTATGTGGGTGTGGGTGTATGCATGTGTGCAGGTGTGTGCGCATGTGGGGGCGTGAGTGTGCAAGTGTGCCTGTGTGTGCATGCATGTGTGTGTGGGTCCATGTGTGTAGGCATGGGCAGGTGTGTGCCCATCTGTGTGTGTGTGTGTGCACGTGCCCCCCGTGAGGTGCGTGTGTGCTGTGGGGCTCTAGGAACCACTGGCTATCCGTGTGACAGGCACCGTGGAGGTCTAAAATTCTATGTTTACACTAATATTTCCAGTCTCAGAATTTGCAGTCTAGCTGAAATGAAACACACAAAAAATAGAACAGTCAAATGTTGGTTTGAGCCTCAAGATTTAAAGATGACTTATATCCACACGCGTGTAATGCTGTCTTCTCACCCCCGCGCCACACAGCTACCCGCCCGCACACGGACGCGCCCGGGCCCTAGTGACGCAGTCACAGTGACTTCCCGGGAAGGCTGGGTTTCACCGGGACGTGCACATCAGGACACCAGCCCGGCTAACGCTTTCCACGCGGACGCCCGTGAGGAAGGCAACAACCTGCCTCAAATCACTTCTTTCTCTCGGGTATTTTTGGGGGAGGAGGAGTTTCAGGCTCTACTTGTTACGTGTACACACGCATACCCTGAAGTTGTGAAGTCCTCACAATTAAAGCTGTGCCATAAAGTCATCAAAGACCGCCCTTCCTTCAGCAATCTCAGAACGGCATCTGGGGGCGCTGGGAGGGCAGGTGGCCTCCATGGCTGGTAGCTCAGAGATGCTGGTGGGGCTGTGGGTGCTCGAGGGGAGACCCGCCCGTCCCGCGCAGAGCCAGCCTCCTGGGCAGGGGGAGGGCGGGAGGGGGCACAGGAAGGCCGTGCGCCGGGGAGGGCGCATCTTCCGGAAAGGACGGGACAGGAAGTTCCATGTCTGTGCGCCTCACGGAGCACGGGGCTGATCTCCATCCTCTGCCTCATCTCCGGGCGGGAGGGCGGGCGGGCGGCTGTGAGCGCCTCGTTGGTGCCCAGCCGGGGAGGCAGGTGTCTCGGGGCTTCCTGGGGCCCCGCGTCCCGCAGAGGCTGCCGCGGTGCTGTTGGCCCCGCCCCTCCCAGCACAAGTCCTGTTAGAAGCATCCGGAACATTCTAATCTGCTTTTGTTCATAGTGATGTGAAATGGAGAAACTGCCTCCTTACCATTTCCAGAACAAACCTGCCTCAAATTTTTGGAGCCTTCAGCCTTTGGGGATAATATCCACGTGGTGACTGAAGCGATGAACCCCGTGCAACTCTCTGATTCTCCCGCACTGTTGCCGCCACAGGCAAACCCCGTGACATCATCAGAATACGACGTCAGGCGCCTCAACCTCACAACGCTGGCGTGCTTGCAGGGACAGCAGCGCTCTCACAAGGGAGCTCATGACGCATCGAACATCCCACCAGACTCACACGCTAGATACGGACGCCGGAGGCATGAGAAGTAGCGACTTACTTAACCGTCTGGGGGTGTCTGAACACTTCATCGCTGATTTCCTCTTGAAGTCACGCACACAAGCAAATCTTCACCCCAGCTAAACCCAGATCAGTACCCTCCGCACGGTGGGCACGAAGGACGCTGTTTCGTCGTGAGCATGGCGGCCCGAGCCCGTCAGTACACACGCGGGGGGTTGCTGAGCATACCACGTTGCGTGATGCTATTTGCTTTAGTAAAATGGGAATAAGACGTTATATTAGAATAATTTTCCTTCCATTTGCCACACATTTTACTAAAAGAGCAGGAGACTCTGGCTGCTGGGGCATTTATGGTTGAACCACTGAAACGTCAGTGGGATGATGGAGGGAGGGCACCCCTGCAGCAACGGGGGAGTCCGGACTCTGCCGTCGCTAACATTCAAGGCCCGTCACTCCCGAGGCACAAAGTAGGATTATTCACTGAGCTGGACCGCGGCTGAGCCGTGCCTTCTACAAGTCCTGGAGAGAGTAGCAGCGCCGGCCGGTGGACCTTTGCGGTGAGAGACACGCTCACGCCACCGGCACTGACGGCCCCACACGTTAAGGACGCCACTCTTCTGGAGGAGCCACGAAAACCCAAAACGCCCACATGGCCTCTCGCCAACCCGCAGCACCGCCTGCCTGTGTGAGTCCAGAGGACCCGGCACACGGCCCCGAGTCGCCCTTCGCTCCGGTCCTCACAGGGACACAGTGATGGCATGTGCATGGGGGATTCAGACGCTCACTCCTAGAACCACAGGTCTCCCCAGAGTCTTCAACTGATATCAAACAATGTACCTTCCTTCCCGGCTCCTTTCAAACCCTGTTGGAATCTGTTTTTTCCAGCGCCTGGCCAAATTTCACTGTTGCCCATATATAACCGATTCACCCTATAATGTATGCAGATCTGCAAACCATCACTTACCAAGTCCTTTCTACAAGTCAAGCGCTGGGTTAAGGCTCATACGAGGGTGAAATTATTTCATCGATCACCGGCAATCACCCTACGAGGTCAACAATTTTATCCCCGTTACGTGGGTTAGTGAACTATGGCCCGGGGTTTGCACGGTATTAGTCTGTGGTCTTTCGGAAGACCGCGGCGCTGGGGTCGGCTTTCCCCTTCACGGATCCAGGCTCCCCGCTCTCAACGCTGACCTGTGACTCTCTGTCCCCCAGCTGAGTGAGGTCTTTCCTCGGGCAGGAGATGCTCTTCACCAACAAGACAAAGAGATATTGCCTCATTAGGTCAAGAGCAGAACGACAGACGGTGGAACGAGGCACCAACAGCCTACGGGGCACACGGTCTAACATCCTGCCTGGAAACGGATGGAAGCGGGAATTGGAGCCTGGGTGCCTGGGTCGCTGCCTGCCCGGGATCCCCCGTCGGTGCCCCTCGAGCCGCAGAGGGACGGGCCCTGCCCCGCGGCTGCCTGTCCGCTTGGCTTGCTTCCGACCGGTGTCGGGTGCGCCCCGGGGCCTTGGAGACGGCGCCGTCCTCCCCTCTGTGCTGCCGAGCAAGCTGCCTCGCGGACGCCGTCTCCCCTCTCCCCGCAGCGGCTCCCGCCGGATCCCTGTCCTCCCACGCCCCGCCATGTTTCACCCTCTGCTGCGGGGCGAGGACCAAAGAGGTGGGGCTCTGGGGGTGCCGGGCCGCCTGGTCACCAGCACCCACCGCCCACCTGCCCACGTCTGCCCGAATCCGTCCTGTTGCCGTGTGGACCCACCTGTCCCGAGCCCCCCGCCTTCCCAGACGGAGCAGCGCCTGGCCCTGCTTCCGTGCTCTCCCAACGACACCCTCATCGCCAGACTGCCAGCCTTCTCACGTCTCTCCCACTGAAAACAATGCACCTCTCATCTGACTCCCCCCAAATCAGCAGTTTCCATGGGGGGAGGGGTTCCCCTCCAGGGGACACGGGACAATGTCTGCAGATGCGTGCTCGTCCCAGCAGCACCCTCGACGCCCCACAACGCCCCGATGCCCGATGACAAAGGATTCCCGGCCTCATTCGCAGCGAGGCTGAGAAGCGGAGCTCCTGGCGCCGGGCCTCCCGCAGCCACCTGCTCCCACCGTCCCCCGCTTTTCCCATCTCGTGCTCGCCGGCCAACACATTCACCCTCCTGGGCTGCCCCTCTCCGGACATCACTGGCCTCCTTCTTGACACCAGATGGCCCGGATATGGGTCTGACCTCATCTCGCGTCCTGCCACAGCTGTGGTCTGCCGTACCCACAAACTGTCTCCCCTGAAACACTCCCCCTTGGTGGCCCACAGCCACCAGCCCCGTCCCAGGCACTTCCACACCCCTGTCCTCCCCACAGGTCCCCTCCTCAATGTCTCTCGACTTGGTCTGTCCGTCTGCATCTCCCCATCTCTGTCCTGGGGCGCAGAACTGTCAGTGGCCTCCTTGTACATGAGCCAATGTAGAGGGACCCCAAACTGTGCTCCATGGCTCAGCTGTCCTTACACTGAAGGCTGACACCCTTCCACTCGACAGTAGGCTGACTTCCCAACAGCACCTGTGGAGGCCCGAGCCTTCTACTTCCCCTGCTCTCCTGCTGCTTCCTCGCTTTGCTCACCTGATGGCTCCTGGCCCTGGGCCTCTGTTCCCCTGATGGCTCCTGGCCCTGGGCCTCTGCGCGGCAGCACAGGCCTCTTCACCCCATGGAACCCTGCTCATCACTGGGCGTGGAGCGGTTCTCAGTTCCTCGAAGCCTGTGCTGACCCCCCCAGTCCCTGAAGCAGGGGATCTCTGAGTACTCGTCTCACATCGTGACAGTTGAAGGCTGGCTCACCCTCCAGAAGCAAGGCCTCTTGCCCACCATGCTCCGGGTGGGCTTGCCACATGTCTCGGGGGAGGGCTGTGCTCTGTGCAGCTGTGACGTTCTGAATAAGCACTGACTGACGGAATGGGGAAGAGGCCCGGTCTTCCCGAGAGAGCACGTGTGGTTTTACAAATCTGTCCTTACGGGACAGAGCTCACAAGGAGGACGCTGTGTGTCACACACTCTTCTGGGACCCTCGCGTGGGAGGCCGTCCCAGAGGAAAGCCGAGTGCTCCGTGGATGTCTGGCCATCGCCGGCTCCCGGGAGGAAGACCCCGGTCTAGCCCCAAATCAACTGCAGGTCTCTGACATCCTAATGGGACTGCCACCCAGCGAGGCGTCCCCTTCCTGGGAGCCGTGCCCTCCCCAGCGGGTCGTCGCTACGACAGCCGTTGCGGCTTGGGTTCTTCTCCTGCGAGAGCAGACCACCTGCGCTCCTCGGCAGAGTTCCGGCTCCACGTCCGGTTCCTCGCGGCGCTCCCTGCTTCCTGCGTGCTGTTTTCAGAAAACATCACATCCTGTCTTAGGCTGCAAACTTACATCAAATACTTCTGTGCCTGCAATTTGAATTAGAGCAAAACATCCCAGGGCTCTGTCCCCGAGGAGTTAATTATCGATGCCCGCACCACCTCCTTCCCGTCGGCATTTTCTGGTACCGCGGGCGTATCTCACCCCGAGGACAGACTGGCCTCGGTGCTCTGGTGTCTCCCTCCGAGACACCGCGTCTGTCCCTGGAGCCCGGTTCTGCTCTTCCTCTTTCAAGAAGCCAACAAAACCAGTACGAGGATAACCCTTACCCTTGCCGCCCCGAAGCACCAGGGCCCGGTCTCCCCCTACCATCGCCCTTGCTGAGCTCGGATGATGGATGGTCTCTACGTCCCGCTGAGAAATGTCCACACTCTCGTGTGTCCTGCTGGGGTCTCCTCCTTGTGACCCCTCAACACGCTGCCCTGTGCGGGGTCCCTCACAGCCGTCTTAGGGGCACGTGGAGCAAGGAAACTCCCTGCCCTCCAAGTACATTAATCTGGGCTCCCCTGAGGAACAAAGCCAACACGCTCATGCATATTCCCTGTGAGAAGTCGGCTCACAGAATCAGGGGGCCTGAGAGGTCCTAGACTTACAGTCGGGTCACACAAGACCCAGGAGGATTGGGGTTTAGTTCCAGTCTGGGTCTGAAGGCCAGTGGGACCAATGCCCCAGCCCCAAGACAAGCAGGTGGGGAGAAAGAGTTCTTTCTCGTTCTGTCCTTGTTCTCTTCAGGCCTTCAACTGATTGGATGGGGCCCACCTGCACTGGGGAGGGCAGTCTGCTTTACTCAGCTCAGATGTAACCTCATTAGCACACACCCTCACAGAGACGTCCGGAAATAATGTTTCCCCAAATATCTGGGTACCCCGTGGCCCACTTAGGTTAACCCAGGAAATCATCATCATGAAAACTCTGGAGCCGTTCTGGGATTCATGCACAACCCATCAGAGGGAAGGAGCCCGCAAGGGAGGGAAGAGCGAGCACACTGCTTTGTGTGGGAGCAGAAACGGAGCCACGTGACGGGCGCACACGGGCCACGGCGGGGCGCCCCGGCAGCAGACAGGGCCGCAGACTGAAGCCCCATGGCGGGCCCCCCGACACACTATGGCGCCTCTTTCTCTAAGTTTGTGTTTTAATTTAAGATCTGCACTTTGACACCATGACAAGAGTTTCCCGCGTGAAATCCTAGAACTTTGCTGGGCTCCCTTCAGTGCCTAGTACGAGGGCCATATTGAATTACTATAGGGGGGACCCTGGGTGTGTTCACAGGGCCTTGGGGGGAGCGTCCTGACCACTGCGCCACAACCCCGGGACCTGCAGCACCTTCCACACGCGCGGCCGGCGCGACGGGCTCGTCCCTGCAAGGACTGGGGGGGCCGGCCGGGGCGTGGGGTGCATCCTCAGGGCGGCCCTGGGGTCCGCTGACGCCCTCCCCTGACACACAGAGCTGCCGGGCCACACCTATGTGGGGACAGTTCCCCGGTGGTGTGGATGAGCGAGCCCCTGCAGACCTGGGAAGCGGCACCCTGGCGTCCGGCCTCTCTGGAGGACCCCACCCCCGCTCTGCCCGTCCGCGCTCACTGCCCCTCTAGTCTCCTGCCTCTTGTCTTCTCTTGTGAGTGGGAGGCAGAGACACTTAGCGTGTGGGCCACACACTGCTTTGGCATGTCAAGGGGGAGAGTCACAGAAAGAACCACTCGGGTCAGTACAGCTGTTGGGGGAGCAGGCCTGGCCTCCCCCTCCTGGCACGGCTCCGCTTGGGCCCGCCCTCTTCAGAGCCCACAGGGCCCCGGGCGTCCTCCCCGCCGTCTGTCCGTCCGCAGCATCTGTCCCATAGCGGGGCCGTGAGCGTGCCGAGGGGCCATGAGACCCTGGCCACAGCCCAGACGGCCCTCTGCTCCACCCTGCAGAGCCCTGGGGGCGGGGGGTCCTCTGCTCCCTCAGCTCACTGGGCCCCCGGGGCCCTGCCCGCGACGGTGGAATGATGAGCCTCCGTCGGGGGCAGGGCAGAGGAATGGAGCCGCGTGTTGGGGCCGCACCTGCCTCCCTGAAGGTGCTGATTCCCCGCAGGGCGGTCTGTGCTCGGCGTTGGCGGCTTGGGCTGTCTCCGGGGTGAGCTCGGCCAGGACCCCCGGGGTAGCCCCGCTCCTGTCTGTGGCCCCCGGAGGTCCTGCGGTTCCCGCAGATGCTCCCCTGCGCCTACCACCCCGCGACCGCGAACAGCTAACGCTGCCATTTCACGTGACAGTACGGGCTGGAGCCAGGGACGGACCTCGGGTCTCTACCCAAGGTGACAGTCAGCAGCTCCTGTGGGGGCTTTCCAGCAGGCCGTCCCGATCCTTCCATTTTCCGTTCTCCTTCATGGCCCAAAGGAGACCCGTTCGGTCCCGCCCGCGAGCTCGCTGGTTTGGATCTTCAATCAGTCGTCAGGTCCCGAGCAGACTCTTCCGAGAGGGGACGTTCTAGGGCCTCACCCTACCCGGGCGCTCCTGCCTGAAGCTGAGGGAGGCCTCGGTTCCCGAAGCCCGAAGAGGGTCCCGGCTGAGGCCGGTGCTGGAGCCGTGCTCTGAGCCCGTCCCTCCCCGCACGGGCCCCGGGGGCGGGGACACCCAGAAGCAGGTGCCCCGCGTGTCCCTGGCAGCACGGCATGTTCCTCGTAGCGAGCGATCCACGGATCGCTCCCGTAGGACCCAAGGTCAGTGAGAACCTCGGCCGCAGGCTCTCTAGAGCAGACTGGGCCACGGCTCCCGCAGAGACAGGACCTGTCCCCACGGGACGGAGACCGTGTTCTGAAGGCTCTTCTGTGACCCGGGGCCCCAGCTGCGGCCTCGGCTTTGACCCGCGTCCCCCGTGGCTCCGGACACTAACAGTGCACGGGCCGGCAGGTTCCATTCCCATTTTCGAGAAGGGGACATTCAGAGAAGCCACGGGAGCCCGGGCCACGTGTTGGAGCTTGGAGGGCATCTGTGGTCTCCCCACGGGGTCCGACCCCATCCTGTGCAGCCTGCGGTGAGTGGGGAACGTCCTCTCCGAGGAACGAGGGGACGTGTTCTGTGCCAGCCGTGATTCCCAAACAAAAGGTGAGGCCACCGGGCCCGTCTGGGAAACCGACAGAGCGCGAAGGGAGCGGGCACGGCGCTGCCTGACACGAGGCAGCTGGGCTGGCGTACCGCGCACAGTGCACACAAGGCCGGGCCTCGCTGGTCCACACGGGCTCTGCCGCGCAGACCACGCAGGGGGCGCCCGGCACGGAAGAGCCCGGAGTGCAGAAACGCACACAAACACACAAGGTCCCTCCCCTGTCTCTTCGGGTCGCGCGCCCCAAACCCTGCCTTCCCGCGGCCTCCCTCCTTGCCGACAAGCTGGAGAGACAACTGCGTCGCTCAGACGGACGGCTATGGCCGTCTGGGGCCGGGCTGTTTGGAGTAAGTTGGGGGAGTCGTGGTTGGATCACGGGAGGACGCTTGTGGTCTGTGCGCGGAATTCGGGGCAGAGAGGAGGCGCGTTCCAGGGACAGCTCCTGGAGCGTCTCCCCTGCAGAGAAGCGGACGGGACGTCCTGCGGGTCTGGGAGGGGTGCAAGCGGCCTGGGCCGCCCCGAGCCTGCCCCAAGGCCTGACCGCGTCCTCCCCGGGCTCCAGATCCACTGGCCTGCGCGGGCCAGCCCGCCACCCGCCACCTTCCCTGCTCCGGCCCTGCTGGCCACACCCAGCTCGGGGTCTGTGGGAGTTCTGCTAGCTCCTCGTGGGAGCCGCCCCGCTCCCCTCCTGGGGGCCTCAGGCTGGGGCTGCTCCTGGGCCGGGACGCAGAGGACCCGCCGTGCCCAGGGCTGCGCCCGCCTCGAGCTGCACGGCCCGTCCCCGTCGGAGCGTGTTCCCCTCCCGTCTCACTCCGTGACTCCCCGAGGGAGATGTGCTGGCTTCTCAGTCACCCACACGTGTGCCCTGGCGCCCGTCCGCTGCACCCGGGGTCCCTCCCTACACGGAGCCCCAGGGACTGACTCTCAAATGCCTTCACTCACGCACGCCCTGCACAAGTACTGGGATCCGGTCTCGGGGGCAGAGGGCAGACCCCAACCGTGATCCCAGGGACGCCACAAGCCCGAGCGGTTCAGCGGGCCGGCGGGGAAGGAGCTGACGTGGCCCAGGTCCCTCTGGGTCCGCCTCCTGGTGCTCGCCGGCCGCGTGGCCCCTTCCCGCGTGCCACTGACCCCCGTCCTGTGGCACTCACGTTTGACAAACAGCCTCTTAGGTCAACCATTCGTGAGGGGCTGTTTGCCTTTCTGGTTAGGAAAACCACAATTACAGGATGTGAAGTATTCTCTGATTATCCAGGAGAAAGGTGATGGGTTTTCTCTGCGTCCGGGGGAAGGGAGGCAGGGACAGAGATTTAGTCCCTAGAGACACAAACGCCACCGTGAGAGGGAGGAGGACAGTTTCCCTTCAGCAGAACGTCAGGCCAGAGATCACTGAAGGCCTCTTGTTTCAGTCTCTACACCCCGGGGCCCGTGTCGGCCTGAGCGCTCCCCGCACGCCCATGAGGACCGACCTCCCTCACCGTGAGTGCCGAGCAGGCACCGAGGGCGGGGCGCACGGGGAACAGACGGAGGGGCCTGGCCGCAGAGGCTCAGTGCTCACCTCACCCCTGGGGTCCCGGAGCAAGCGGGCACTGCGGGCCCCTCAGTCCTGTGCTCCTGGAGACCCCACGGATACACAGACACCGCTCCAACGCGTTTCCCTTACAAAGTAGAAATGCGGGGCGTCCGTGCCGGGCTGAGTGTGTGTGGCCCTCTCGAGCGGGGGCTGTGCCCCCTGCAGGGGTGTCGGGGGGGCGCTGGGCCGCGGGGCGTCCCATGCAAGTCGTGCTGGGGCCCGTGTGCCACTTCCTGCAGCCCACCGGCGGGCGTCCAGCTGTCCCTGAGGGTGGGACGCCTCTGCCCCTCAGGAACTTGGGAACGTGTTTGGCTGATAAATTCCGGGTATTTAGTGGAACCCTACGACGACGTGCTTTGGCCTCCATTCCATAAAGTGGTGGTTGGAGAGGGGCGGCGTCTGGTCCCTGGTCAGGGCACGTGGGACGGTGCCCCGGCGTGGAGCCATGCCTCATTATCGGTGTTTCGTCGTGTGTCTGTGCTAACACGCATCCGTACGCACGCACCACAGAGTTTACGTGGGCAGTGCACACACGGAAGTAGCCAGAATTCAAAGTGCGGGATCAGAAAATACTTTCTCCCAGGGCGTGGGCTCCGTGTCTGGAGGGACAGCAGGCAAGGCTCGCTGGGGGGTCGGGCAGGAGCCGTCAGGCTGGGGGGATTCCGGATGGCTCGGGGTCCCGGGGCTTGGGGCTGGAAGGGAGCACCGAGGGCTCCTTTGAGGGGCTGTGCGCCCGTATGATCAGGTGGTGGGAGCCACCAAACGACACTCATTATGTTGCTTTTTAAAAATCTTGCACCTTAATAAAGCTTTACAAACTTTGCTGTTGGCTCCCTCAGAGGTGGTCGGTCCTCAGAGAACCCTGCTAATTATGGGTCCGTCGATTGTGTTGCATCTCTCCTGGTGACCTTGGATTCACTCTTGAACCGGGAAGCCAGGGTTCCTGCGAGTGCCGAGGGCCACGCCGACTTTTCCTCAACCGCTGGGTTCTCCGTGCACTGCTTGAGGCCAAGAGGGTGATGTTTCAAGCCCCCATGCGTGGCCGGATGGGGCCCGTGTGGTCAGTGGGGCTCCGGGGCTGTGCCGGTCCCGTCTCACCGGGCTCCCCCCGCGGGCCCCCTGGGGCTGCCCATTCCCTGGAGCTGTAGGGGACACGGGGACACGGGCGCCGAGGCTGCCAGCACAGCGGCGGGGGGGCCCTGCATGCCTCCATCCCCGTGAGCTCCAGATGTTCCGCGAGGCGTCCTGGCCACAGCTGCTGCCGTTCCTGTCTTTACAGCGGCTTCACTGGGCGTCGCGGGCTCCTACTGGTTTGGGGAGGGTGGCGTGCGTTTGCGTCCCCTGCTGTTTGACAACTTCACCTGTGTTTGGAGAGACAGCGGAAGCGAGTTCCTCCTGTGGCCATCTGAGCCCAGCCGGGGAGATGGGAGCGGCAGCCTGGGGGGAGCCGAGGGGACCCTAGGAGGCACGGACCCTCTGCTTCCTTTCCGCTTTGCTTTGTTCCTCGGCGCTTCTGAAACCCTGCGCTCGGCTGGATGAACCCCGCGTTGCCACGTTTGGGGACTCCACTGTGCCCGCTGCATCTCCCTCATCGGGCCGGGCATCCCATATCTGTCGCGAAGCATTACTGCCCGTGTCGGCAGCCCTGTCGCTGACGGGGACGCGAGAGCCGGAGCCTCTGAAGGACGTGAACAGGTGACACATGAGCGCATCCGAGCCACGTCCCTGCCGAGCGCGGAGGTTCGGAGACTCTGGCCGGTGGTCTTCGTCCTCCTCCCGAGCCGTGGGCGCGGGGGTCCCGGGGAGCCGCGTGCTCTGCCCCGCCCTGGGCATCCGGGGGCCAGACTCCCCTTCCCCGGGCTGAGCAGAAGTGGAAACCCCGCCCCCCCCCCCCCCACCCGCCGGCGGGCGCGGGCTCGGCTTCACACGGGGCAACGAAGCGAGTGCGGGATGGCTCTTCCGTGTCCGTGGGCCCGCGTCCTCGGCACACACAGCCGGCCGGGCCGACGCCGGGCTCCGCGGGCTCCGATTAAATATATCTCGTCCTCAGATTTATGCCAGCACTTTATGGCTTCTGCAAATGACTGCCTCAGCAGTGCGGAGTAATTCCGCCCTGTCATATTTGTCTTTGGAAATTGTAACAAATTATGGTGATTTATAACATCAAACTCAGCTCTCGCCTCTCTCCCCAGACAGCGATGTCGCTGATGGCAAGATTCCGAGCGTCCGTTTGTTCCGGGCGGAGGGTGACAGTGAGGCATGCTTCATCTCCCCGGCCTGACACTTGCTCTCCCTTCGAGGGGAGCCTGTTAGCGTAACTCAGGCTGTCACCGCACCCTCGCCCAGGGTCCCCAGCTGTCCCGGGCCCTGCGTCCAAGCACATGTGCTCGCCTCCGGCCACACCCACACCTGAGAACCTCCTTGTCTGTGACCCCTGCCCTTTCTATTCTGTGGGCGCCGACCCCGGCCTGCCACGGTGGGGGGGGCCCCTGGACGGGGGCCATGGGACTTGGGCAGGCCTCCCGCGGAACGCAGACCTGGTCTCTTACTCTGGGAGGACGCGTGTCAGGTCCTCTCCAGAGCTTCCCAGAGAACTCGGAGTCCCGGCCTGTAGGACCGGGAAGGGGAGCTGGGCGCATGGGGCCTGGGACAGTGGCGGTGGCTGGAAACCGCGGGCTGCAGGCTGACCTGGGTCCCCGTGTAGTGTTCGGTGGGGGGCCCCTGGGAGGCGATGAGCGTGAGGGGAGGCAGTGAGGACGGGGCCCGTGACGGGGTTCATGCTGTTGTAAGAAGGGACAGTGACCGCGGGGCGGGGAGGACTGTGTGGGCGGCCGGCCCCGTCCTCGCCAGCCCGTTACAGCCCCCCAGCTGCCCCCCTGCCGGCACCACCCCACAGACGCCACAGAGCCCACGGTCAGGAGGCACAGCCCCATGCGCCTCTCACGGGCACGTTCCACAGACTGAAGGACTGCAGGTCGGGACCGCGGCTCTCGGGAGCCGGGAAACACAGCCTTTCGTAGAACCATCCTGGTCCAAACGGGGACACCGAGATGGCTCTGCTTCAGAAACCGGAAGTGGGTTCAGGCCCGGCCCCGGCAGCCGCGGCGACGACGGGATGGTGAACACTGTGTTTGGACACTTACTCCTCCAGTCCCCGTGGAGGACGTGTCGCCGCAGCCCGACGATAAGCCCCACCCCAAAGGGACCTGGAGGTTAGGGTAAAGCTGACCCCATCGACCGCACAGGGACCGAAGCTGTGTCCTCCATCCCGTGTCCTCCATCCCGTGTCCTCCATCCCGTGTCCTCGACCCCAGCCACCGGCTGATCTCTGCAGGTGTCGGTCTGGAAGCTGTTAGCCGAGTCTCAGAACCAGAGGCGGGTGCTGGCCGGTGTCGGGCAGATCCAGACCCCAGAGCCCATCTCAGGGCAGGAACCCGACAGCCCTTGGTTCACGCGCACACACACTCCTGAGCCGGGCCGGACCCGGGGATGCAGAGCAGCAGGCTGACGCGGAGACCCAGCGGGAGGGGACGGGGACGTGGCAGGAGGACATGTCTCATCCCGGAGGACAGCTGGGGGAGTCCCTGACCTAGGCCTCAAGTGTAAGGGCTGCGGCGGCCTGGATGGGGAAACTGAGGAAGTCCATGGGGCAGGCAGGGTCTGGCCAGGGCCTGACAGGCTGTGGTTCACGCCCACGGGCTCCCGCCCCTGTGTTGGGGGCCGGTGCGGGGACCTGCGTCTTTGAGCCCTGAGCCCACAGTGTCCTCTAAGGAGCTACAGCAAGGGGAGAGGGCATCGGAGAGGGGAGCCCGCACTGCCGTCCCTGGCTGCCGTCGGTTCCACAACAGACTTTGTGCGAGACTTCGAACTCCTCACCCCGACTTTAAAAGGACTTTGTTCGGCTTTGCTACACAGATGTTGCTGGAAAGCTGACACAGAGGCTCGAGTCCTTCCCGGACGCATGTCTGTGCACCGTGGCGAGTGCTCACAGACCGGCCCGGCCCGGCGGGGACCCTCCCGCTCAGGAAGCAGAGCGATGTGGACACTGAGCAGCTCGACGCCCCTGGGGCTGCATCTCCTCCGAGGACGGGGCACCCGGCTGCAAAGAGCAAGCCGGACGTGGGGAGGCCTGGGTCTCCCCGGGTCCCGCCCAGACGGCTCCACAGGAGGGGGCTGTCTGATGACGCTGCTTTTATTTACAGGGATCGGATCAAATGAATATTTCACGTGATAAGTGGGAAGTGTCAAAATGAGCCACACACATAAAGTGGTGACAAAAGGATCATTTCAATGAAATTACATAACATAAAGCAAGTCACTGAAACAGCCGCATTAAATACGATTTGCATGCAACATTGCATTGTACAATTTCTGACACTGCAGAGAGGCGTTAGGTCTGAAGTAACTACGTCGAGAAAGCAATTTGCAGAATTTCTGTTCTTTCAGCTGGTTTGAAAGCAGTGATAATTTTTTTTTTTTTTTGTAGCTGACAAGTGAACAAAAACCAATAATTGAATAGTACCATTTTACCCAGAAGGCAGGCCGATAATTAGAGGTGTAGCAGACGGTTTGGATTTTATCTCAAAAGTGGCAGCTCTGGCTTTTTTTTTTTTTTTAAAGCTGCGAACTGAAAATCAAGGCCTCTATACTGGACGACAACGAGAGAAGAAAAGAGGCTTGTATTTTCAGTTCCCCTTGCCTGGCTGGGACGTGCTTTCCGGTCCCTGAAGGAAGGTCTGTGGGCCCTTGGTGGGGAGGGGTGTGTCCACAGTGATGTAGGGGACACAGGGAAGTCCTCGGCGGCTGCCGCGGCCCGAGATACAATGTGAATAGGTCAGCATAGGCCGCCAGGAAGCTCGGGTCGGACAGCCACCTGCCCCCACCTGGTCCCCAGGACAGGATTCTCCCCTGTGCGTCTCCGAAGGAAGGTCCCCACCTCGCACACGGATTGCATCTGCCGTCAGGACCCTGAGTGTGGCAGGCCGTCCCCCACGTCGTGGTCTGCAGCCGGGAGTTTGGTGCCGTGCGCTGTTGCCGCTGTGCGGAGGAAGCCAGTGTTGACAGCTGGGAGGCCGTGTCCCCCACAGAGCCCGGAGGCAGACGGGGCCCCGCACGCACACGTTCGTCTCCGTGCTCCCATCCCGGAGGGCGATGGCGACCGCAGCCGGCACGCTGTGAGTCGGCCCCAGAGCGCTGGAGACGGAGACCGGGGTCCTGGCGCTCTTCTCGCCGGGCCC